>PUQB01000184.1:254324-427717 GCA_003024785.1 Selaginella tamariscina
AAGGTCTAAGCCGCTTGTGAGATGGTTCAAGATCTTCTGCATCTTCTATTGATGTTTCCATGGGTCCTGGAGTGTGCGAATGTTCTGTACTCCTCGAGATAACTTCCGGTCTAATATCTGATTGAAGTTCGTTCTCAGACTCCGAGATTGAACCAGATTCACCTTCAGAGCTATCGCACTTATCTGGAGGGAACTTTCTCAAATACGCCTTTATGGATTCGTTGGGGTACTCAGTTGAGACCCTATCTATCCACTTGTTCAGGTCCTCAACCATGGTCTTATCATTTTCAACGGCAAACACACATGTATGCCGAAGGTAACACTCCTTCAAGACGGACCCCTAGTGCAGTAGTCAAAAACCCACGCATCACTGTCAGGACCCCTAATCAAGTTGACGATGCTCAGTGCTGCTTGACTTGTAATGTTTGTATAACGTACATTGCCGAATACGTCACTCCCACCTATCGGTGTATTGGATGGAGGTTCAGGGCCGTTGGAGTGCAAACAGATGCCTTGCCAGTCATTTGGAAGCTTGAAATTGTTTGGCGCATTCCTCACAACCAAGTGAACAACGGTATCAATGCACTTGGGATTAGCATCGTTCATATAAAATCCTGTCCAACAATGTCTATTCTTCTTGGCGAAGGCGAAGGCAAAAGTATCGGTGACATGAGCAAGAATCAAGAAATAAATACCTGAAAAAGTAGGTATTAGTGAAGAGCGCAAGCATGAATTCAATAATAAATACTTCTATGTATATGCTTGCACGGCTAAGTTTCTCCACCAGATCCTCTAGTACCCTATCTGTCGAAAGATTTTTTGACACCCGCCGATCCATCACGAACAATTGAAATGGTTTCCTACAAGCAGTGATGTTACCCATAAAGTCTCCGAATCTAACAACAAACATCTGTAGGGCTTGTCGTGATTCGTAGCATCCTCCTTTATAAGGTTCAATTTGGTTCTCCTCTGCTGAAGAACTGCCATAAGAGAAGGCGTCATCCCAATGTTCTCCTTTTTGGCGTTGGCATGCAATAGATTCTTGCCTAGATCTTCCGATTGGTTCACCCATTCGACAAGCATATCATCGTTCGTCACATGCAAATATTTGCTGACCTCTTCATATGTTGAGGTCGAGGTCCAACCCAGTTTGTGGCAGTGTATTCCCAACCACTCCTTGAAATGCCTGACCGTCTTTAACTCCATTGCCTTGAGATGAAAAGGAGAGGTTGGGCTGCTGTTATTAATTTGTAATTTGCCATCGATCACCAAATCAGCCAAGACTTCCATCTCCTCCATCGTTGTTCCATTTAAAGGCTTCAACCATGTGAGTTGAAATCGTTGTCTACATCCTTTGTAGATTGAACAGACTTAGCCTTCGGCGTCTTACTGGGTTTCTTTGCAGACTTTTCTGAGGGCTCCACTTCACTTGTCTGCTTCTTCTTCAGTGTTCCTTTTGAAAAGGATTCCATAATCCCCAACCATTTGGCAAAGATCCTATCTTCGGGGCAAGAAATCAACATCATCAGAAAGGATGTTTCCTTCCCGCCCACCTGGGCAAAATCAACTGCTGCAATTTCTTCAACTCTCTGAGAAAAAGACAGATTAATATACCGGCGAGATAAATCCCACCCAGACAATTTGCTTACCCGGTAGTTCGCAGATTGTGTATTTCCTGTAGTAGCTCTTTGTGGTCGCTCAAGAGATTCCCACACGGATCGCGTGTGTTTAAACTTCTCCCATATTTTGCTGTTGTAGTGGTTGGTGTCGGCAGCGTCCCATTCCGCCGATAACTTATGCTCGGAAAGTTTTGTTGCCATCGTTCCTTTGTTGTGTTCCTCGAGAAGTCGTTGGGCTGCCGTTATTGTGTGCTGGCCACTAATGATGTAGTACTTGATAGTTTTCTATTCTCCGTCTGAATCTTCATGAGTTGTTCTGGTGTTGTGATCCAGACTTTGTCAGCGCCCTTCCTTCTTTCATAGTATAGACACAAAACAGCATTATGTGGAACGGTATAAGAATTGTCGTCCTTCATCTTCTCCATGAGCTCAGCTACACGTTCCTGGTTGAGTGGCTTGTAATTGAAGTTTGGGTTGACGCTGCAATATTTAACCTACAAGGATAAATCTTTTCATCCAACATCATTTTCTTGTGACTTATTGCAGCATGAAATGCCACAGGTGCAGCTGACAAAACGATTGATGATTTTCTTTTGCGATCCGAATCAACATGTGTGATCCCCGACTGCAGCTGTTCTAGTGTTCCGGCACACTCTTCCAGCTCCCGAAGCTTCCTAAGCAAATTGAACGTGATCTGTAGAGAACCTGAGACCGAGCCACCTTCTCAATCTCCCTTATGATGTCGCTGTGTTCTTCTTCAATGTGAAGAGGGAAGATTGCTCCACTTGCTGATTTTCTGTATTGTGAAGCAATATCTCCTGACAATACACCTACTCGATGAGTCTGAAGATCTTCAAAGTAGACATCCAGATGGATCCCCTCCATAGATGGGCTTCGTTGAGTTGAAGAAGAACTCCAAGGTCAACATCATTAGTGAACACGTGAACGTCATTATCCACAAGTCGACAAAACCACCCGAAATTAATGTTGTAACTGACGACCTCTGGATCCGAGAACGTGACATTGGATGGAACAAGGCATATCTGTCGAGAATCGTCCAATCTGGGTTCGCAGCCTGCTTTCGGGTGCTTGACTAGCGAATCTACTTTCCATTGTTTTGCTTGTCCATGAGATGTGACAGAGGTTAATTTGACAACAACCATGGTTGCTCCAATGCGCTTCCCATTTATCTTAAAATATGGCCAAGTTGATTCCAGAATCCCCCTGCCCATCTCTTCTCCTGCTCTTGTCTTTAATGTCACCTCAATTTCACATCTGAATACAAAAATGATTAGTTCAAGTATCCGAGTATAACAGATTTTATTTTAATTCTTACCCAGAATTTGACGACGACTCCATACTAATGACTCGATCTCCTTGTTTGATCAAATCGTCCTTCTGCAAAATAATAAACTATGAATACAAATCATATAAAAACGCACACACACTTGTATAAACCGAATATACAAAAATAATACATAGAAGAAGTAGACGTAATTAACTGTCCGAAGCTCACATTTGTGCTAGTGCAAAAGAAAGATAACATTTCGTTTTAGAACCACCACAAATGTGAGCTCTGGACAGTTTTACATAGATTCCTAGCTTTTACTCGAAATATTATGATAAGATGATAAAAGTAAATAAAATGAGATATGCAACTTATATATACTAATACACATATATATTCACATGGAAGGTGCGGCGGGATTAATCTCGCCACCCCTTCAATGCCTCCTGAAAGAGTGGGCGGGATTAATCTCGCCACCTTTCTGGAGGCCTTGAACGGGAGTGTGGAATTAATCTTGCCACCCTTCTCGGTCTCAGAGAGAATTGAGCAGGATTTATTTCTCATCCCTTCAGTGACTCCAGAAAGGAGGTGGGATTAATCTCGCCCACCATGTAAGGGATGGTTAAATGAATTTCCCCACCCTTCCCAATTCTCTCCATTGGTATGTTGTAAACCTTCTATGTCTCAGACAAAAACGTTTGGGATTGGTCCGACTCACCAATGGAGAAAAAAGCGAAGGGTGGCGGGATTCATTCCTCCAACAGGCATTGAAGACTCGGCGGGATTATTCCCGCGCCCAGGGCCTTCACTTGGTCCCTATGCGGCGGGATTAATCCCACCGGACGCCAATTCCTTGGGCGGAATCGGGCGGGATTAATCCCGCCGCCTAGGCACTTCAAGCAGACCAATGGCGGCGGTATAAATCCCGCCCGATTCCGCGCAGGGCATGCTTACGCGGCGGGATTAATCCGCCTAACAGGCCCTTCACTCGGGCCTTAGTCGGCGGGATTAATCCCACCGAACGCCAATGCCCTGTGCGAAATCTTGCGGGATTAATCCGCCGCCTAGGCCCTTCAGGCAGGCCAATGGCGGCGGGATAAATCCGCCCGATTCCACGTAGGGCATGCGTACGCGGCGGGATTAATCCTGCCACCATGTAAGGGATGGTGAAATTAATCCCACCACCCTTCTCAGTTACCTCCATTGGTATTTTGTGAACCTTCTCCGTCTCAGACAGAGTTAGTCGGGATTGATTCAACATACCAATGGAGGAAAAAAGGGTGGCGGGATTAATCCCGCCACCGGGCAATGAAGGTTCGGAGAGATTAATCCCGCCACCCTCCGCGAAGGGCATGAGTGTGGGGCGGGATTAATCCCACCGAACGCCAATGCCCTGTGCGAAATCTTGCGGGATTAATCCCGCCGCCTTACGCGCAGGACATGTCATGCATGCTCTTCGGTTAGCCTTCCGTGTAGGATCTTTCATGCAGGCTCTTCGGTTAGCCTCATGAGCGGCGGATTAATCCCGCCGCCCATCCCCTGTAAATGCCCTGCGCGGAATCCGCCGGGATTAATCCGCCCATTAGGGCCTTCACACAGGCCATTGCCGGCGAGATAAATTCCGCTGCATTTCCGTGCAGGACATGGGTGAGCGGTGGGATTAATCCCGCCACCGAGGCCCCTCACGCAGGCCATGGGCGGCGGGATTAATCCCGCCGCCGAGGCCATAAACCTATAGCAGCGGGATTAATCCCGCCGCTCAAGGGCTTAGCGTATGTGCGAGAGAAAAATTAATAAATAAAAAAATTATACAGATAAAAAACACACATATATATATGTGTGGTATATATATATGTATGTATGTATGTATGTATAGGAGTGTACGTGTGTGTGCAAGAGATAGATAAATAAATAAATTATACAGTACTGGTACACATAATATATGTGTGTACATAGGTATTATATGTGTGTATATGTATATCGTGTGTATGCGTGTGAGCAAAACAAATAAAATCATACAGATAAACAAACACACACACACACATATATATACACAGGAGTGTGCGTGTGTGTGCGAAAAATAAAACTAATAAATAAAATAAAT
Source organism: Selaginella tamariscina (assembly GCA_003024785.1). Taxonomy (NCBI): domain Eukaryota; kingdom Viridiplantae; phylum Streptophyta; class Lycopodiopsida; order Selaginellales; family Selaginellaceae; genus Selaginella; species Selaginella tamariscina. The sequence continues at coordinate 259,336 of PUQB01000184.1, forward strand.
TATACAAATAAACACACACATATATATGTGTGTATATAGATATATAACCCATAGAGAAAGAGAGAGAGTCTGTGAATATATAAGCATATATATAAACTAGTGTTGTATACTATTTGTTAATATGCATTGATTATATATATATATTATATATATGTAAAGCAGTGTGCGTGTGTGTGGGAGAGATAGATCAATAAAAAAAATTATATAGATACTGGTACAAAATATATGTATGTATATATGTATATAGGTATATATATATGTGTATATGTATATTGTGTGTATGCGTGTGTGAGCGAAACAAATACAGATAAACAAATACACACACACACATATATATACACAGGAGTGTGCGTGTGTGTGCGAGAGATAAAACTAATAAATAAATAAAATTATACAGATAAACACACACACATATATATGTGTGTATATAGATATATAACCCATATGAATATATAAGCATATATATAAACTAGTGTTGTATACTATTTGTTAATATACATTGATTATATATAATATATATATATATATATATATTATATATATTATATATGTAAAGCAGTGTGCGTGTGTGTGGGAGAGATAGATCAATAAATTTTTTTTTATAGATACTGGTACACATAAAATTATACGCACACTCCTATACATATATACATACATACATATATACACACACACACACACCACACAAATCTCACCTGTGTGCACAGCCGCCGCCGCCGATTTCACAGCCGCCGCCTCTTGAAACCCTAAGAATATACCTAAACCCTAAAGGAATTAAATATATATATTAACCCTAATAGAATATTCCTTCTGAGAATATACTTAAACCCTAAAAAGAATAAAATATAGATTCGCCCTAAACGAATATTCTTTCATTATATTATTAGCGCGTGCGTGTGCGTGGGTGTATCACATACACCCCAAAAATATAAATCATGCAGGGATTTAACATGTGTGTGTCCATGAGAGTGTTAAAGTTTCATGTGTATCAATACATACATACACATTGCATATATTAATACACATAATATATACATACACACGTGTATACACACAGACATACATACATATTACATGGGTTTAGGGTTTAGGGTTTAGGGTTTTGGATTTAGGATGGATCATGCATGGTGTGTATGTATGAGAGAAGAGAGAGTGTTGAAAAATTATTTTGTACACATTGCATATAATAGTACACATATATACTTACACATATTATACACAGATATACATACATAGTATATGAGAGAAGAGAGACAGTACATATTATGGATCATGCATGGTGTGTATTATACACACAGACATACATACATATTAGTACATAATATTAAAGAGACCGAGTACATATTATAGATCAGGCATGGTGTATATGTTTGAGAGAAGAGAGACAGTACATATTAACAATGGATCATGCATGGTGTGTATGTATGAGAGAAGACAGAAAGTACACATATATACATACAGAGTACACATATATACATACACACGTGTATACACACAGACATACATACATATTACATGAGTAAATTCATTGTGTTACATATTAGGGTTTAGGGTTTAGGGTTTAGGATGGATCATGCATGGTGTGAAGAGAGAGTGTTGAAAAATTATTTTTGTACACACATGTATACACAGGGTTTAGGGTTTAGGGTTTAGGGTTTACTCCCAACAAGCTTAATATAAATATTACACATGTGCATATGTGTTTTTGTAAGTTCTTGTAATGCGTGTGTAAATTTATGATTGTGTTTATATATGTGTGCAAAACAAACATCGAATAATTAAGAAAATAATATTAATAAACACACTATGAACATATTTTAAATTATACATAATAATATATGATTTTATCTAATATATAGCCATATATAGTTTTAATAATATATATTAATTTAATATTGATAAAAAGGTTTAACATTGAAATATTCTTGAAATAATAAGAAATTAATTGAGAAAATCCCATTAATATATACAAATGTAAATTAAGTACTCAAATAATTAACTAAATTAATTATCATAATCATGTTTAATATTGGAATATTCTTGGAATAATAAGAAAATAATAAAGAATATCCCATTAATATAAAGAAGATTAATTACTCAAGTAATTAAGGAAATGATATTAATATACACACTATGAACATATTTTAAATTATACATAATAATACATCATTTATCTAATATATAGTCATATATAGTTTTAATAATATATATTAATTTAATATTGATAATAAGGTTTAACACATGAATATTCTTGAAATAATAACAAATTAATTGAGAAAATCCCATTAATATATACAAATGTAGAATAATTACTGCAATAATTAAGAACAAGACTAATTTAATTATGATAATCAGGTTTAATATTAGAATATTCTTCAAATATTAATAAAATATAAAGAATATCCCATTGATACTAGGAAATGAAAACTAAATACTCGAGTAATTAAGAAAATAATAATAATAAACAGACTATGAATATATTTTAAATGATACATAATAATATATCAATTTATTTATTGTATAAGTATATATTTATATATATATATAATATAAATATACTTGAATACTAAGAATGTAGAATATAGTCTAAAATTTCGTAATATTAAACAGCTTGAATCACTTGAATAACATTAAATGCAATTTTAAAATACTCATTGGAACTGGAGAGTATATATGTCAGAGTGTCGGATATTTGTGTCAACTCATCTTAAATTTTATTTTCTGTTCTTTTTAAAAAATTTGAATTTCTGACATATGTATTGTCGGTCTGACATGTAAATTTGAAAATGCATTTAATTTCCCACTCAAATTCAGATCTGGTTCTTTCTCCGGCAAGGGTTTCTTCATTTCTGTATTTTTCACTCTTTAGATCTTCTTTTTTCTTCATAGTGATCATCTCAGGAGCGAGATTAAATTGGGTGCTATTCTTTATAGGAAAGCACGGCGCCTTCAGTGCTGTTTACAAGTAAGTATTATAAACAAATTTAAAAATACTTATAAAGATTCACTCTCTTACATTCTCTCTTAAAATTACAATTTAGGGGTTTAGGAATGCATTAGGATTATAATATATTCCGTTAGGGATTTATCCCGTTTAAATATCCTTTTAACTTAATATTCTAGGTTAACCGGGGCGGCGGGATTAATCCGGCCATTTCTTTTTCGCCTCTTCGAAGAGGTGGCGGGATTAATCCCGCCACCATCTCTCGGGCAATGCTTCTCCGCCACTGAAAAAGAGTGGCGGGATTAATCCCGCCGATAACCTTCTCAACTGATGAAGAGTTACCAGAATTTATTAGAAAGAGTTGTCGGCGGGATTAATCCCGCCAACCATTTTAGGAGGCAGGGAAGGGGTGGCGGGATTAATCTCGCCACCACATCCCTGTTTTAAGGATTTGGGGACAGGATTTATCCCGAGATCTCTTTGAAATCATAGTTTTGGAGAGAGTTATGTGCGGGTTTAATCCCGCCACCCATTCCCCGTCGTAAGAATTGTGGGCGGGATTAATCCCGCCGACTCCTCCGAAGGGGTTGAGTCGGCGGCGGGATTAATCCCGCCGACCGTTCCTCGTCGGAGGGATTCGTGGGCGGGATTAATCCCGCCCATCAGTTGTATTAATCAAACATGAGATATTATCTCTAAACATAATTATGTATTATTGCATATGCATATTATTAAGTAACCGTAATTCAGATTTCTTAGAAATATTGCATAAACAGATATCATAAATAATACAATTATTTATGTGCAGGACAATATGTTTAATACTGGAGATAAAGTATGTCTTCTTCGGAACAACGAGATAGTTGGCACTGGAACTGTGGAAGTTCGAGATAATAATGCATCATGTCACAATATTGCCCAAGGATCTTGTGTGTACGTATGGGTGAACACCATTTACAAGCATGTTGAGGTTCTGGGAATGGAATTTGAGGAGGGTTCTCCTGTATTGTGGAATTTGGATGAAGTCAAGGCTGACACAGAATATGCAGAGTCACAAACAAATAGTAGCACGAGTTTACCAGATGATGGCTTGCCTGCTGTGATGGATGAGGTGATTCTCTTTCTTCGTGAGATTGAAGTCGGAAGAGGCATCATCACAGCTATAAATCCAATGGAAGCAGTGTCAGAAGAGAAACTAGGGTCCGACTTCGTGGGTGTAGTTGTGACAGAGGTTTCACCTAATGGCACATTGTATCCTGGATCCCTCGTGAGGTGGCGAACATCTGAATTAAGACGGCAAGATGGTTCAACATATTCTGGGTTGGATTTCAATAATAACAACCCGGAAGAACAACTCATATTTGAAGAGGTTCCTTGCATTGGTCCTATTGTAAGAAAAAGGCGATTCATGGGTTGTAGATCTTCCCCTGCAAGTTTCAGCAAGAGGGTAAAGATGGATCCTACATCTTCCGAAAGTGTTACGAGCATTTCCACGATTGACTGTTGCAAGAAGAAGTGTTGTCAGATGGCAGACCGGAATGAAATTACCCAATGTAGACATGTCTTTCGTATGCTCACCCAAAAGCAAAGGCATGAGTTTGTATATGCTGCACTAACTGGGTGTATTGATGGAATGGCCTCGGACACAGGTTATCAGAGTACATCCATGGTATTTAATAAGGTGGCCATCTGCTTCAAAGCTTGGTACAGTATATACGGGATCCCAAAGACCACGTTCTACCGTCGGAGGGATGAGTGGCTAGATGGAGCGCGAACCTCAGTTCATGGGAACACTCGCTTGGTCAAAACCCGCTCTCACATCATGGCAGCCATAGAGATACTCAAGGCTTTTGTGGAAGCAAATGCAGACAGGATGCCTCACAAATGCCGAACCACAAATGCAGGGGTCAGGGAAAATCTCAAGGTTTTGCCTTCAATCTACACTCAATTGAAGCTGTGTGAACATGTGAACAAGTGCCTCAGTTTGATGGGGCTCCAAGCAATCTGCACTGGTACCTTCAACAACATATGGAATACTCATTTTAAGGATGTGGAGATTGCAAAACACTCTAGCTTTTCCAAGTGTGACACTTGTACATCATTGAAGGCTGCAGAGGCTTGTGCAAAAACCTTGGTGGAGATCACTACCATTCAAAGAAGATGGAGGCCCACATGATTGCACAACAAACTTGCCGGTCTCAGTACTATGCACACCGCATGCTTTCTGTGTCACGCCCATCAGAGTACCTGTGCTTGATCCATGACAAGATGGATCATTCAAAGACCAGCATTCCAAAGCTCTTTGCAACACCAAAGTGCCTTGGAAATGTCATGAAACTTCCGATTTCATTGACAGGTGTGCTAACACATGGACACGGTTGTGAGTCATATGGACACTTTTCACTTCCACATTGGTCTAGCGACTCCAATTTCACTATTGGGTCGTTAGCCATGTGTTTCAGAAACCTTGAAGCCCACTCACAGACAAGTCCTATCAGTGATCTCAAAGTGAAGAAACAACACCTTCAACCTTTACATAATGCTCTCATGAACACATCTGCACTTGAGGCTACTTGGGAATATGAGAGGCATTGTCAACAGCCTGCACAGAAAATAGATGGCCCTGTTGAGAGTTCTGGTTCAGTGGAGGGATCTAGCTCAAATAGTGTACATGTGTCCTCAACATCAAATAAGCTTCCTCGTCATTTGCTTTTACAGATGGATAATTGTGCAGGCGAGAACAAAAATAGGTAAATCATTTTACTTAAGGGTTTCTCAAGCTCATACTTACTTTTATTTTCTAGATATGTGCTAGCATACTTGTCAATGCTTGTTGCCAAAGGTGTGTTTGAAACAATCACGCTCAGTTTCCTTATGGTTGGTCACACTCATGAAGATATTGATGCGTTCTTCAGCAAGGTCTCCAACTCTACAAAAAGGACAAGTGCACTTACCTTACCGCATATGATGAATCTTTTTGAAAATTGCATCTCCAAAAAAAGTTGTGCTTTGCTTGTGACTGAGGTGCCAGACTTCAAAAAATTTCTCAAGGAGTATATAAAAGAAGGGAGTGATTCTTTAGTTGGTCACCTTGTGCCGCTACAATTCTTTTTCTCCATACGAGATGGTATACCTATTATGCAGTACAAGTTACGGCCATCAGAGCAGGAGTGGTTACCGAAAGAGGGCTTAATGCTCTTCAAAAGTGGAGAGGATGGAAAGCCACTTCTCCCAGAAGGACAACCAGACCCTATTCCATTGAGTGCCCAGCTCAAGGAACAAGAGGTTATTATTGATGGCATCAAAAAATATGTGGCATGGGTTCAAAAATCGATGCCAAAGAATTCTGATAAGGCAACTGGTTACTCAGAACTATATAAGCATGTGGTCGACTATTGGGAGACTGTTGTTCGAGAGTTGGAAGGGCCTACTGTCACAAGTACAGAATTGCAACACCCTTTCTGGCCTAAAACAAGGTGGCGAGAGGAGATTGAAATGACATCACTGAGCATAGACGACATAGAAGCCAGTAGTGATGTGGAAGTGCAAACCCCACACTTTGTTGGACAAAGGAACCAAAAACCTAAAGCATACTTTGATTGTTGCCAGGATCTTCAAAAACTAATGATGGTTCTATACTCAGCCTATTTGGATGGGTCAAATTATCGACACACCTGAAGTAATCACAAAAAATAGTATTGTTAAGGTTGCATGGTTCAAACCACAAAAAAGGCGACACGAGAAGGAGAGCGAAAGATATAATGGATGCCTAGAGAAAACATGGTCTCCCAATCAAAAAGACCCAGCATGTTTTATAAATGTTAAATCCATTCGATATGGGTGGATGTCAAGAAGCGTTGATAAAGTCACGATTAACAAAACTGCAAGGGAATGTATGTTTTCTGAAGCTTAAAGCAATTACAAAATTATAAAATATCATATATTTAATATTCATAATTATTATAAACTCTTTAATAATAGTACCAAATTGTATACTTAACTATATAAATTTAAAAAATGATATGGAAGATTGACTATATTATTATAGGATTTTATATATATATTATTACTACTACAAATTTTTAATTAATAATGTTATATTTAAATATTTAATATTTTAATAACAACATCAATATTTAAATATTTTTTTTAAATATGCTCTTCCTTAATTGTTATATTAGGCAATATATTATATAATTTAATACCTTCTACTTTTATAATGTTATTAATTTTTTTTTTTTTCATGCTATAATTTATTAAAGGGTAGAATACAAAATAGAATATTCTAAAGAATATTCTATTTTCAAACATATATTCTAAAGAATATTCCTTTAATATTAGAAAATGCTAATTAAATAGCTAAAATTGCTAATTATTAGGAAATGGACTATAGCCATGCCCATTTTAGTTACAACTTGCATAATAGCTAAGATCTCTTGAACATCTCCATCATTGTGGTTTTGTGCTAGTTGATGATTGTGTTTGTATGTGTTATGGTTGACTAGCAGATGCTAGTTGAGTTGGTCTAGCAACAAGCTGGTGAAAAAGACCATGGGAGATACATAAAGTACTGGAACCATGCTGTTGCAGCTTGTTCTACAAGAAATGATTGTGGAGAAAGTGATTTCCATTGTTGAAGAAGACGTGCATAATGTGCAAGTGTGGAGTTAGTATGATACTAGGAGATCATGCTAAGAAGAACGACTAGCTGATGGTGGAGTTGCTGGAATATTACCAAGTGAATTAGTAATATCTTTGAGCCTCTGCATAGTTGCATTATGTCGTGTATAAATTAAATTACAATAAATAATTTGTTGCTCTTTTTATAAATTAATTTTGTTTAATTATGTGTTCACCTGCTTTTGAAGCATAGATAATCTTATGTGCCAAAAAAAAAGTCACTTTCTTGGGCCCTAATTAAATATAATTGTTTAAAAATTTATTTTAAAAATGTTATAATTTTGTATACTTAGTGCAAATTCAAAGATAATCACTTGTGCAAATCTCCTATGACACAATGATATAGTCGAACAAGAAAGAAAAAAAATCTGAATTTAAGTTTGCTCTGTGACAATAACCTATTATTGGTAAGGCTTCATAGGTAGCTATGGAAGGTGTGAAAAATCTGCTCGGTTCAACCAATTTGAATCGTTAACAAGTACATGTGACATTTGCCAAAAATGTGTCTAATACAACCAACTTGGCTAAAAACCATGTGACATAGCCCTTGTTTAAAACCACGACACAAAAGTAGGATAAGAACAAGGAAACTTGATTCAAATAGCAGGCAAGAGTAAGGAACAAGACAATAATAAGGAACATGACAAGAATGATCGTTAAAATGATTGGTGCTGATAGTAATTAATTGATATAATTAGATCGGAGCTTTTATACTCACAACCAAGAGCTAATTTAGGCATAAGTTAAAAATGATACTCCAAGAGCTAATCTAGGCATGAGTTAAAAATAATATCCCTTATCATGTAGGTGTATCTTGTAGGCATATCCTGTTGGTATATCCTATAGGTATATCATGTTGGTATATCTTGTATCTTGTATCCTATATTAGTGTCACGACCCGATACAGAATACAGGATTCCGGATACAGGACATGGGTTGCAGGACTTTCCTATAGGATTCCGGACACAGGATTCGGTTGCAGGATATTCCTACAGGATATGCCACAGGATATGCCTAGAGGATAAGGGACATGTGGACTCATCTTAGCCTCTGCATGCATGCAATCACTTTTGCATGCATGCAACCACTTTTGCATGCATGCCTAGATTAGCTCTTGGAGTTGTGAGCATAAAAGCTCCGACCTAATTGTTGTACAATCAGTTACTATCAACACCAGTCTTACTACGATCAATCTTGTCTTGTCTTGTTTCCTGTCCTGTTCCTGTCTCGCTCCTATTTCCTGTCCTGTTCCTGGATCCTGTCCTGCTCCGGGATCCTGTCCTGTTCCTGTTTGCTCCCGGATCCTATCCTGTGCTTTCCTGTCTTGCTCCCGGATCCTATCCTAATCCTGTCCTACTCCTAGATCCGTCCTGTTCCTATTCCTGGTTCCTGTCCTGCTCTCGGTCCTGTTCCTGAGTCAAGCCTTCATGTCCTTGGAATCCTGCTCTCTTCCTGTTCCTGGATCGTGGCTTGACAGTTTGATAGTAACTGCTTCATAGTTCTCCGTTTTCCAGCTACCTTTTTCTTGATTCCTTTCCTTCATTTTCCTCCTTTTTTCTTTCCTAGATCATGGCTGATTTTGAGCATTTTCAACACGAGCACCAAATGCTACTTCATGAGCTGGCCACTTTGCGCCAAGTGGTCACCGACCTGCAAGGTTCCACCACTGCGGCACATGCAGCTGCTGATGCATCCTCCAAGGCTGCTGCGCAGGCTCTCTCCCAGGCATCGGTGGTTTCCTCTTCATCAAACTTTTCTTCGGAGCCGAAGGTTAGCATGCCAGAGAAGTTCAGTGGTAATCGTGCCGATTTCCAAGGTTTCCTGAATCAGATCCGACTCTTGATCCGTATGCAACCACGGCGCTACTCGACTGATGCTCAAAAGGTGGGTCTTTTGGCATCCTTACTAAGTGGATCTCCACGGGCTTGGGTTGCCCCCTTGCTGGAGCGTGACGATCCACTGATGGAAGACTTTGAAGGTTTCGTGGCTGCCTTTGAAGCCTGTTTTGGAGATCCTGATAAGTACCGTTCTGCATGCACGAAGTTACGGAAGCTCACTCAAGGATCCCGACCAGCTTCCGTCTATGCATCCGAATTTCAGCAACTTTGCACGAACATTCCATGGGACGAGACTGCATTGATCGAACACTTCCGTTTTGGGTTGAGGGACGACGTGAAGGACCTTCTCCTTACGTTACCGGATGCCCAAACATTAGCGGAGATCATGCAACAAGCTGTTCGTTGCGACAACCGTTTGTTCGAGCGTCGTCAGGAAAGATCCCGTCAACAGTTCCTGCAAACCAATCCTACAGCTGTGGTACATGTTCCTGCACCACCTTCTGGAGTAGTTCCTATGGAGGTTGAGAAATCCAAGCGTGGCTCTCTTTCCGCTGCCGAGAAGCAACGTCGTCGCAGTGAGAACCTGTGCTTGTATTGTGGTGGAGCAGGACACAAGGTGGCAGATTGTCCTATTAAAGCCAGGAACTTCAAGACGCGTGAAGTCGAAGCCGAAGTTCAGTCGGAAAACTCCAATGTCCACTTCGTCTAGGAGCCGCGAAGTTGGACGTAGGTGCAGGCTCCATTGGTGCTGCTCATACCATCCCGTCACTTAAGTTTCCTGTACACATTCATCTTAATAATCGAGAGCTCATGGAGTTTGCCTTGTTAGACACTGGTGCAAATGCATGCTTCATGGATGACACGTTTGCAACTCAACATGGCATTTCGGTGGTGAAGTTGAAGCGTGCAGTTCCTGTAGAGGTGGCCGATGGGCGTCTAATTGCTTCCGGTGCAGTTACCCATGCTACCGAACCTCTCTCCTGCAGGTATGGCACATTCAACTGTTCAATTTCCTTCAACTTGATCAAGACTCGGTCGACTCCCATCATTTTGGGCATGCCATGGTTCGTTGTTGCAAATCCGCAGATCGACTGGAGGTCTAGGACACTCACGTTTTCCTCTCCAACTTCTAGGATCAATCCTGTACCTTCCTGCGTGCAGGATACATCCTTAGTATCTGAGGCAGTACAAGCTACAGGATTGACCGTACCTGTTCCTGTACCAGTGTTGAAGACTCCTCCTCGACAGGATTCACCTCATGGCAGTTCCTCAGCACATCCGCAGGCTCTCCCCATTCCTGTAAGTTTGCGGTGTCCTGTACAGGGTTCTTCCAATCCTGTATCAGTGTCGAAGGTTCCTCCTCAACAGGATCCACCTCCTGTTGATTCGTCAGCACATTCGCAGGCTTCTTCCACTCTTGCGCAACCACGGACTCCTGTACAGGATTCTTCCAATCCTGTACACTCACGGTGTCCTGTACAGGATTCTTCCAATCCTGTACACTCATCAACAACCACACAGGTTTTTTCCAATCCTGCTTCTTTCTGTTACCCTGCCTCTGTTCCATCCCCCAAGATCCTTCCTCTTTTTCAGTCACAGCTCCCTCCTTCTCCTCTCCGAGTTCTTACCACTACCATGCATGAACTCGCCACTGATCCTGCCCCTTCCACCTTTTTGCTTTTCAAGTAACTCCTACGTCCTCTCCTACCTTTCCTGTATCCGACTCCCCTGTTTTTTCTCCTTCTCCTTCTCCTTCTTCCACCATCCAAGTACCACGACTTTAAGGACGTTTTTGACAAGCACAAGGCTGCAGTTCTTCCTGTTCACAGGTCCTACGACTGTCCTATTGATCTTGCGGAAGGAAAGACTCCACCATTCGGACCGATCTATGCATTGTCACCCACAGAGTTGGAGGTTCTTCGTCAATACATCGAGGACAACTTAGGATCCGGCTTCATTCGTCACTCAAAGTCCCCTGCAGGAGCTCCTATCTTCTTTGTCAAGAAGAAGGATGGGAGTTTACGTTTGGTGGTGGACTACAGGGGTTTGAATCAAGTCACCATTCGGAATCGGTATCCGTTGCCATTGATCCCGGAACTTCTCGATCGGCTGCGAGGGGCAAAGGTGTTCACGAAGATCGACTTACGAGGAGCCTACAACCTTGTACGGATTCGTCCCGGCGATGAGTGGAAGACTGCCTTTCGTACAAGGTATGGACATTTTGAGTACACGGTAATGCCTTTCGGCCTTACCAATGCCCCAGCTGTATTCCAACACATGGTGAACGACATTTTCCGTGACTTCTTGGACCAGTTTGTGGTGATCTACCTCGACGACATCTTGATTTTCTCCAAGGACCAGGCGGCACATGACAAGCATGTACGACTAGTTTTAGAGCGGCTTCGCGAGCATGGCCTGTACGCGAAGTTGGAGAAGTGTTTTTTCGATAGGGATTCGGTGGAGTTCTTGGGCTACATCGTCTCTCCTGCTGGCGTTTCCATGGACATGCACAAGGTGAAGACCATCGTGGAGTGGGAGAGGCCCAAGTCGGTACGAGATGTACAATGTTTCCTTGGCTTTGCAAACTTCTACAGGCGGTTCATACAGGACTTCTCCAAGCGTGTACTTCCACTCACAGAACTCACCAAGCGCACAGGACTTTTCTCTTGGTCCGACAAGGCGGAACACGCGTTCACAACACTCAAGGACGTTTTCACGACAGCTCCGATTTTAGCACATCCTGACCCTTCTCATCCTTTCTTCATTGAAGCAGATGCCTCGGATTTTGCAGTAGGATCCGTCCTATCGCAAGTTGGAGAGGACAAGTTGCTTCATCCTGTAGCCTTTCACTCTCGTAAGTTCCTGTCGGCGGAGATCAACTACGAGATTCATGACAAGGAACTCAAGGCCATTGTGGATTCGTTTGAGGAATGGCGGCATTTCCTGGAAGGTGCTGCACATCCTGTACAAGTTCTTACGGATCACAAGAACCTGGAGTACTTTCAAACGGCTCGGGTCCTCAGTCGGCGACAGGCTAGGTGGGCAGAGTTCCTATCACGTTTTGACTTCGTCATCGTCTACAGGCCCGGCTTTCGGAATGGCAAGGCGGACGCATTGTCTAGGCGCTCTTACCTTGCACCAAGCCCGGGCGATCCTGCATTTGACGGTCAAAGGCAAGTGTTGTTGGGTCCTGATCGTTTCCGGCTTGCGGCACTGCAGGTTCATCAGGCTCCAGCAAATTCAACACTCCTACAGGACGTTCGTTCGCAGTTGCCTACAGACGACTTGGGAAAGAATGTGTTCTCACACATTCATCCTGACGTTGCAAGTTCCTCTTCCTCCAGTTCCCGTCCAGACTACAACCTATTCACCATACAGGATGGACTCCTGTACCGGGAAGGTCTCCTGTACGTTCCTGTTGGTATTTCTAGGACTCGTGTGGTACAGGATTGTCATGATACCCCGGCTACAGGACATTTTGGTGTGGCCAAGACAGTGGAATTGGTGACTCGCAACTATTGGTGGCCTGGGTTGCGAGGTTTTGTGGAGAGGTTTGTACGGAGTTGTGACACTTGTAGCAGGTCGAAGATGCCTCATCATGCACCCTCTGGTCTTCTTCGTCCTCTTCCTGTTCCGTCTGCTCCTTGGAGATCCATTTCTATGGATTTCCTCACAGATCTTCCTCCTTCCGTGGATTTGATGCAGTTCTTGTGGTGGTTGACCGTTTCACCAAGCAGGCTCATTTCCTACCCTGCAACAAGACAGCTACAGGTCAGACAACTGCCGAGTTGGTGATCCGCGAGGTGTTCCGACATCATGGTCTTCCTGAGAGCATTGTTTCCGATCGAGGTCCACAATTCATGTCCAAGTTTTGGCGAGAGCTTCTTCGGAGTCTACAGGTCAAAGCGGATCTTTCTTCAGGATATCACCCACAAACCGATGGGCAGTCCGAACGCACAATTCAGACCTTAGAACAGTATCTTCGTTGCTTCATCAGTTACCAGCAGGACAACTGGTTGGACCTCCTTCCAATGGCAGAGTTTGCCTACAACAACTCCATCCACGCATCTACAGGACAGACACCTTTCTTTGCTCTTACAGGCCACCATCCACGTTTTGACTTTGCTCCTACCGCTTCTCCTTCTTCCGCTCCTGCAGTACAGGATCGTCTTCAGCATCTTCGGCAGGTACAGGATGATCTCCAGGTTCATCTTCAACAGGCACAGGAACGATACAAGCATCATGCTGATGCTCACCGACAGCCGGCACCTGCATACAAGATTGGTGATCTCGTGTGGCTTCTTCGTCGACACATTCGCACCAACAGGCCTTCTTCTAAGTTGGATTTTCAACGATTGGGCCCTTATAGGATCGTGGCGGAGGTAAATCCTGTAGCTTTCCGACTCGAGTTACCATCCACGGTGAAACTTCATCCTGTGTTTCACACCTCTTTGTTGGAGCCGTATCATCCTTCTTCTCTTCCTGGTCGTGTTTCTTCTCCTCCCCCTCCTGTGGTCATTGACACGGAACCTGAGTACGAAGTCGCAGCCATCCTTGACTCTCGTCTTCATCGTCACCAACTCCAATACTTGGTGGATTGGAAAGGGTACCTGCCTACTGATCGCACTTGGGAACCTGCATCCAACTTACTCCATGCTTCTTCCAAGGTTGCTGCCTTCCATCGGCATTATCCTGCTAAACCAGGTCCCAAGACTCGTGGAACTCGTCTTTAGGGAGGAGGTGCTGTCACGACCCGATACAGAATACAGGATTCCGGATACAGGACATGGGTTGCAGGACTTTCCTACAGGATTCCGGACACAGGATTCGGTTGCAGGATATTCCTACAGGATATGCCACAGGATATGCCTAGAGGATAAGGGACATGTGGACTCATCTTAGCCTCTGCATGCATGCAATCACTTTTGCATGCATGCAACCACTTTTGCATGCATGCCTAGATTAGCTCTTGGAGTTGTGAGCATAAAAGCTCCGACCTAATTGTTGTACAATCAGTTACTATCAACACCAGTCTTACTACGATCAATCTTGTCTTGTCTTGTTTCCTGTCCTGTTCCTGTCTCGCTCCTATTTCCTGTCCTGTTCCTGGATCCTGTCCTGCTCCGGGATCCTGTCCTGTTCCTGTTTTGCTCCCGGATCCTATCCTGTGCTTTCCTGTCTTGCTCCCGGATCCTATCCTAATCCTGTCCTACTCCTAGATCCGTCCTGTTCCTATTCCTGGTTCCTGTCCTGCTCTCGTCCTGTTCCTGAGTCAAGCCTTCATGTCCTTGGAATCCTGCTCTCTTCCTGTTTCCTGGATCGTGGCTTGACACTCCTGAGTTAAGCCTTCTTGTTCTTAGAATCCTGCTTTCTTTCTTGTTCATGGATCGTGGATTGACACAACCTAACTTGAACATCAAAATTGAGGGTGGATTTTCTAAAAGGTAAGTTTTACCTTTGCTTAGAGGTTCATGCAATACTTAATGACAAGATACCCAAGTGAATTAAGTGCTACTACATCTAGGGTCCATCAACATAGTACAGTAGATAACAACAATCAACATCCAAAGTAAAAAGAAGTCATAGTAAAAACTATGA
Organism: Selaginella tamariscina; assembly: GCA_003024785.1. NCBI lineage: Eukaryota > Viridiplantae > Streptophyta > Lycopodiopsida > Selaginellales > Selaginellaceae > Selaginella > Selaginella tamariscina. Next base: position 274,396 of record PUQB01000184.1, read on the forward strand.
GAGACATGCCTCAACCTCTAATCCTTAGAATGTGTTGTTCAACAAGACCTTCCAAGGTATGAATTCGCCAACGTTAAGGGTAAGTTACCCCAAATGTGAGATGTACCTCTATTGTCTTAAAGTTTAAGTAGCACAACAGAGGGTTATGCCTTGACAACACAAGTTAAAGCTTGCACCAATATAAAAGTAACAAGCTCAGTCATGAACCCAAGAACCCTCACTACATGTATTACTTAATATGTGTGATAAAGGCCCCCTATTTCTTTGTTTTGTAAAGTGGACTAACACGAACTACCCATATTCAACATCACTATTTGAATATGCAGGACTCGTCACTAAGCTAATGAAGCACAAGAATGGACTTCATCTAGAAATCTGAATATGCAAGAGAATATGCAGTAAGAGATTCTAAATCAACTATTTAAATATGCAGGAGAATATTCAGTGTGGGATAGTTGAATATGTAGGAGAATATTCAACAAGAGAATCACTTTGTTCTGAATATGCAAGCGAATATTCAACATGGGAATTGTTATGGTATGAACATGCAGGAGAATATTCAGCAATATAAAGGATACAAGAGAATATTTAACAGAATAATCACTACAATGGAGAGAATGTTCAACAAAATAACAACTATGCTTTAGTGATGCAGTTCTATGGTCAAGAATATGCTTGCAAAAACTTTGAGAGTAACCGTGAGTCCCACGTGAGTTCTAGTGAGTTACGGTTGAGTTTTTTAATGAACCAAAGTTACATTATTGACACACACGGACTAACTATGGTAAAACCTCATTCAGGGTTTATATATAATCATAGACCTCCATAATTAGTAAACTTGTTCTACTTATATATATATATATATATTCAAGATTAAACACATGGTTACGGACAATGTACTTGCTAAGGACTTCTTTGGTGTGTATTATCATATTTAAGATGCCATCATCACTCACATGACCTATGGTTACACCTAAACATGGATCCTTGAACCCTAGAGAATAAGTTGTTAAATTAGTTTAAGAACTTCTTAATGATTGTGATTAAAAGTCCTTAACGTCTGGTCCAATATCTAGTTTGTCACAGTTTTTATTATGACTTTTATTTTAATTTTAGAGTTAACTATTATTACCTACTGGACTATGTTAATAATCCGTAGGTGTAGAAGAAACATGCCCCTTGGGTATTTAGTAATGGTCTGGCCAATGTTATTAAATATTTACAAGAAACACTGGTGAAGTTAGTACTTTCATTTAGAAAACTCTTACCCTTATTTTTATGTCCCAGTTGGGTTAATTATTAGTTTCGATGAGTTCGGCATGTTAGAATCTTTTATTGAATATTCTCTTGTATTCAGATTTTGAAGTGAAGTCCAGGAATGGCCCAAAAAGAAATATTTCTATTTGGTTCTAGGGCAAGTTTAGCATGCCACCCTTGGTTGTGACGGGTCTTTGTTATTGATTTCTTTATATTTAACACATATAGAACTGTTATATTAAGATGAACTACCCTATTCCAAATTGTTAAAGACTAACCTTTCCCTAATTAGAAAAATATTTATAGTTTTGGAGTTAAATACATTAATTGTAAAGTTTTTATTGATATAAATTTAATTTTGAAGAGTATATTTATAAATTCAAATTTTAAGGGTATATTTACAGGATATATATGTAAATAAAACAGGTTTCAAAAGTTATGTTATTACCACTATAATTACATTAGAACAACATTTAGTACTAGCTTATTTTTAATTATTAAAAGTAAATAAAAATGGCTAGGTTGATCTTAACCACGGTTTAGCTTAACGAACACAAATCCGGAGAGCCACGTGGCGGCCATCGTCCAAGGGTTCAGAAGTATTAAACTCGATTAAAATCACGACGGAAATATGATATTACTAGGCAAATGGAGTTCCTTGTACTAAAGATTTACATTTGAAGTTTGACATATCTGTTGTAATATAATTATAAATTGTTTACTCAATAGTTCAAAATAATATAAATATCATATATTTATGAAATCAATATGCTATATAACGTGTAATATAATTATAATAATATATTTTATCTATATAAACAATATTTACAATCGCATATTTATATTTAGATAAAGGCGAATTTATATGGTTACTCTTGGTTAAAGTGTTAATAAGCATAAATTTTATTTTTAGCATATTTATTTAAAGCAAGCATGATTATTAACTTGTTTTATAAATTATAATAAACTCAATTGGCATAGTTGCTTGCAATAAACAATAAAAATATTTATATATATATATACACGCACACACACTTTATATGCACTTAATACATGTATATACAGTCGAACTATTTTAATTAGAATTTGCTTATTGTGTATATATACACAAGTAGGTATATTTTATCTGGTCATGGATAGTCATTCTAAATACATGTTTCACAATCAATTGATTGACATTAAGTTGATTATACATACACGTGTATGTAAACAAACACAAATTAGTATATACGTGTATAATATCTGCCTGCTTATTACACACACACACACACATATATATATAATGGAAAACGTACATATACACATGTATCTATATATATGAAAATAATATTGATTTATATATGATTTAATACATTAATGTGCAAAGACAAATTATAAATTATAAAATTAAATTAAAGATGTAATATTCTTCTAACTTTAAAATACTCAAAAATAGATATTTAAAGTGATACGCACATGTAATACGCTTCCGTAAGGTATTTTGCCATTTATTACTTCAGACACATGTTTGTATATATTAACAAATTTTAAAAGAATATTGCAATTTTAAAAATACATATTATAAAATGTAATTTATAAATATATTATAATAAAAAATAACTTATACAAATTATTTCTTAAGTTAATTTGAAAATGCACTATTTTACAACTTATTATGCTGCATACGTTTGTGTGTGCGTGCATATATCGGTTACTAAGATGTATGTACACACACACAAGTATATTCTTAAGTATTATATATTGTCAACCTTGGTTTCTGGAATTTGAATTCAAACTTTGATAATTAAAGTTTTAATGTTTTAAAGCTGAAAAGCTTATACTGTATTTGAATGTTAGAAAAAACGTTTTAAAAAGGAAAAGGAAAAGACTGGAGAAGTACAACTTGTTTGTTTAAATATATAAAGATGGACAAGATTTTAGTATTATAAATTTGCACATTGAGTTTAAATTTCAAATGTATATTATGATAACAAGTGAAAGGCAATCAAACTGGATTATGTATATACAAATTCCTAAGCATGAAAAATTATAAACATGTAGTGATCTTATCCAATATTGGAAAGATTATGCTAAAATGTATATATATAGAATGTAAAATTATTCTCACTTTACGATGTATCGGAATTCATTGTGTATGCATATTAATCATAAAATTTAATTAAGTAAATATTTTTTACATTAAACATAGCAAGTAACAGAATTTATATGTCTGAATTTTTTAATAAAAATCAGTATTACGAGTTGCAGTTAAATCTTAAAAGAGAGAGTAGACAGAGTAGGTTTGGAGTATATTTTTTAGGTGGAATTTGTTGAGTATATTCTTCAATTGCGTGGGTATATGCTTGAACTGAGAAGTTGTCATATATTAAACTGGATTATAATCACGTTTCCTTACATTAAAGGTTTGAGATTTTATAATATGTGAATGCTGTAATATAACTATAAATTGTTTATTCAATAGTTCAAAATAATATATATATCATGTATTCATGAAATCAATATGTTATATAATGTGTAATATAATTACAATAACAATGTCTATGTAAACAATATATTTACAATCGCATTTTATGTTTAGATAAAGGCGAATTTGTATGGTTACTTTTTGTAGCAATTAGTCATATAGTGGGGCTTAGAATTGAACCTTACATTCAGTATATATTTGCATGCTTAATACAGTTATTTATATATTTATTTATAGCAAGTATAGAGAACACACACACACACACACACAGATATATATATATTATATATATATATATATAATATATAGCGCGTATGTAGTGGATGGTCACTAAATATAGAAAGTATATTTTAAATTGTAGTTTAAAAAATAAAATAACACAAAAGTTATATTGCCAGTACACACACACGCATGTTGTAAATGAACATCTAATAAAACTTCCAGAGAATGTCTGAATCTTATATAAAAGATAATGTGTTTTACATATATGGTATGCATGAACCATTTGTATATATATTAATATGGAGTTTACATATACATGTATTAAATATGTAAGAATTTATCCTTCATTATTATTATTATTACTACTATTATACATAGTTAATATTAGTATTATTAAGGTTACTATATTATACAATGTTATACACAACCATATGGGAAAATCTTTATCGTTAAATTAAATAGATAGAAGAAAGGGATAAAATTTAACATGATTGATTAAGTATGCACGATTAAAACTCTAAATGTCGTATTTTAAAATTTGAATCTATCATGTACGAGCTCAATCTTAAATAAGTTTTATAATAAGAATGAGTTTATACTGATAAGTAAACAACTGTTTCATATGAAACTGTCTAGTAGCTAATGCAAGATAATTTATACATAAATATACAAAACAGCATGTAAAATAGATGCTTATCCTCAAAGTATATCCTATAAAACAAAATTAAGAAAAAGACTGATGTATTTGGAAAAAAAACGTTTGAACTTCCATTTAGTAACTTTGAGCTTTTGATTTTATAACTCGAAGTTTTTAAATATGATTATTTTATTATTTTTTAAGAATGCTAGATTGTTCTGCATATGCCTTGTCGATTTTATTTTAACTTAAGAATTGACCTATATTAAAATTTGTATTTGAACGCTGAAGATAATCGCGAATTGATCATTTGTATTTAATCTTAATCGTATAGTAAGAAACTCAGTCAAAGTTGAGTAAAAGATTGTACGTTTAAATATTCCTGGAATTATTTTAAATGATAAGTAATGAACACGTATGCATACATATATATATATATATATATATATATATATATATACATACATGCATATAGAAAAAGCTAGGGTTGTTTAAATTTTAAATTATTGTGAAGGGTCATTTGAAAGATACCCATATAACACGGTTGAAGCTTAATCATTAAGAAATTTTATAAACGATAACTACAATACATAAGAAATTACAAAACATATATATATATATATATGTAAGTATGTGGTGTATATCTCATTCAATTAGTTAGTATTATATATTCTGGTTTATTATAATTAATATTTTTAGATGTATATGCTGTATATACATATACATATATCTACTTAATTATAACGCATATTTATATATTTTTGTAATGCTACTTCAGATATATATGGAGAATATAATATATTTATTTAAGAATATAATATAATAAGTATATGGAATCTACTTTACAAGTAGTACAATAACTAACTTAACACAGTACTGTTGTCCTAAAATGGCAACATCTATTGCATGTAAATTTAATGCATTGTAAAAGCTTAATTTTAACTATATTAACTAACTTTTAATTAATTAATCTTATAATATTAATTTTTTTATTCTTTATTCAGTAGTCTTCGGAAATAAACTATAATTTAACAATTAAAATTTTAGTTTTTAATATTAATATAATGAATTGATAATTAAGCATATAAATAAATTCATCTCACGCGGTTTTCCTTATCTTTTTTATCTTTTATTGTACCAAGTTGCAACGTGAAAATCGGTATATAATCTACCCAAAATGACAAATGGTCCCCCGCACTCGGAAATATTTTTTATATATATATTTATATTAATACAAGATATTAAATTAATTATTTATATAATTAACTGTTAAATACAAGTTATTAGTAAAACAACAACAAAAGTGCGAAACTGAACTCAGGCGATTCTTATTTCGAATCATATCAGCAAAAGCTTTTTTTGTCTTGGCGGCTATAAATATTAAACAGACTATACAGTCTAATTAAAAACTATTTAAAACTTAATTTTAAAACCTTACACAGTTTAATTTCTTTAAAATATTATACTCAATTAGTAAAATAATACGAGAAACTCTATTGGTCATGTTCTTTTGAAGATCTCCTTGTTCAGAAATCTCTGGCTTACTGCACTCCTGCATGGCATTCGTTCTTCATTGCAAAGTGCACCGCATTTAATTAATTAAATATTTTAAGTTTTTATAAGCGTATATTTTTAACAATATATAATAACGTAAATGTAGTTTTTTAAGTGTTCATACATTATTTATAACTACGTTATATTATTATTAAGTTTAATATCACAGAAGTATCTATAAGCAAGTTTCTGTAGTTATATATAAGAATAATAAGTCAAAATCCCATGAAACTAAATAATAATCTTAATAAAGTGAAGAATAAATACGTGTCAAACGATGATTATAAAGTCGGTTAAATAGAATTAAAAAATTAATTAAATATAATGAACGAATCGTGGAGCACGGGGAAGATATGGTGATGATGTGTGTTGACCAGCATGCGTAGCGTATATATTTAATTTGTAAATAATATATGTGTGAGTGGAGAGGACTAATACACACACGCACACGCACACACGTACACCAACCACACATATTTCATAGATTCCATTTTCAACCTAGTCAAACATAATAGTTTAATATTTTTTGATAATTAAACTTAAGCTTTTGTTAATTTATTCTCTACTTGACGTTGAAAAATTATACTATTAAGCATGATTGCACTTAAACTTAATTAATTATATTAATTAACTATTTAATTAAATTAAGATCACTGTCTAGTCTGGTGGCTTAGCATGCTGGACAGTAAGAGAATAAGACATTTATACATACTCTAATCCATGTGTAATCATGTGGATAATAAACATATTATTAATATATAAAAGATTAAATTAATATTATTTTATTTCGCTTGTTAGTTGGTGGTAAACCATGCTTCTCAAAACTATATATCTATTGTAAATATATTATCATATCACATCATACACATTTTTATTATGTATTCCACAAAGAATGTGGTAGACCTAATTTGGTACTACTGTACGGCAAATACCCTAGCATTTTAGGGCAAATGTACGGAAAATACCCTAGAATTTTAGGGCAAATGAATGCATATAAAATAAAGGAAGCATATATTATAAATGAGTGGAGATATATGAGTTGTTACTTTGCTTGAGGTCAACAGCGAAGTATACGGCAACCAAGCACAAAATCAAAAGAGATCTTTAATATATAATTAATATATCACAAGGTATATAGTTTTGATTTAATTTATATATTTACCTTACCACAAGGTATATATCTTTACAAAAGAAAGATATATTATTGTCCCCGTCTCGGAGAACATTCCCAATGTCTAAAATTGTCTTGTACTAAGGGTTTTATATTTAAAACTATTTTAACAAGGTTAATTTCTTTTATATGGTTAATAAATCTTTTATATGGTTTAAGCACATGTGCATATTCTGATAGTGGTGCACCTTAGAAAAAATATATAAAGGGTAAAGGTAAAGGGTAAAGGGCCGTCGATTATTTGTACGTAAAATCTCACATGTTGGGTGGCAGAATCTACAAGTTTTTCCAAGCTCATCATTTCTACAACGTTAGATCAATTTTCTTTGTAATATATCATTTATATTCTTGACCCTTCAAATTTTCATTAGAAATATTAACAACACACACATGTATATGAGATGTGTGTGTGTGTACCAGGCACTTTCACAAAACCACTAAATGCAAAGGACGTGCACTAGTTAACTTAAAAGGTTAAAAACTTATATACTTAGATGCATATACACGTGTATGTATAAGTTATATAAATGTATAACCTATAATTTCTATTTTATGTATTATTATTTCACATAGATATGAGTATTTGTTACGTGTGTTACACATTGTACGAATGTCAATGTGAGGTACACATATACGTAGACATATACGTACGAAGTATATTAATTAACAGCCGTGCGTCGGAGTTCGTACGGATGGACACGCGTCGGCGACACCGTACGGAGTGGCCAGGTCCAAAAAAGAGGGTAAAACACGATTTAAACATAATAATAAGGTTAAAAAATTTAGTTTAAAAGAAAATTTAAAGGCAGGAGTTTAAGGATTTAGCGGAGGGTTTTTTTTTTTCTTCATTGTGTGTTTTTGGTTGCCCATGGACAATGAGGAGAAGCGCTTGGCGATTGAGGCGGCTATCCGTGTCGTCCCGATTTTCCAAAGCCCGGTATGAATCGCTTACTACATCCTTCTTAATCCTCGATTTTTCCGCTATTTTCATCGATTCTGTGTTATTTTCGCATTCTTTTTCATCAATTTCTATATATTTTCCGCATTTTTTCAAAATTTCTCTTCTTTCTCATGCTAGATCTGTCCGCATTTGCTCAAATTTTCAAATCTCTTGCATTGTCTCTGCTTAAATCCCTAAATCGCACTGTATAATCCAAAAAAGACTTCGTTTTTACATCGATTCATGCTAAAATCCTTCAAATCGGTGTATTATTCACTGAAATCCTTAAACAAGCTATCGCTTCGTTAATCTCCGTTAAATCGTGTCAAAACATATAATATGTTAGGTTACATATTATATAAGGTTTTTTCGTATACAGATAGCGGTTTTGAGATCTGGATATATAGAAAATTAATATGAAATTAGAAACGATCTGCAAGATATTTTATTTGGAAAGATTTACTAGCTTATATATAGGCTTTGCAAAATCATAATACAGATTTTATTGCTAATTCTATTTGATTAATGCAGGTATTAAGTTTCGGGATGTTACAAACGTTGCTTGGTGATCACAAGGCGTTCAAAGACACTATTGACCTGTTTGTGCAAAGATACATTGATAAGAAGATAGACGTAGTTGCAGGTAAGCTAAACTAGATTAATTAGATTAATAATTGTATTATACGTCTTATATATATAGCCATTGAAGCACGCGGTTTATCTTTGGAGCTCCATTGCATTAGCACTTGGTGCAAAATTTGTGCCTCTCAGGAAGCCCGGAAAATTACCAGGTAACTAAATATGTAAGTAGCTTTTAAAGTAGTTAGTGTGTATAACATGTAATTTATATGTATGTTTTTATTTATCATCATTAGTTTTTTTCGGGTGTACATAGATAGTTAAAGGGGTTGTATATTTTGATGCTTTTTAGGAGAGGTGATCTCGGAGGCATACACGCTAGAGTACGGAAAGGACTGTCTGCAGATGCACGTAGGGGCCGTACAACCCGGGGAGCGTGCACTGGTGGTGGACGATCTCATTGCGACCGGTGGTACACTGCGAGCAGGAATCCGGTTACTTGGTAATCTAAAACATATAATATATTCGTATATGTATATATCAAAGTACTGTGCATTCCAAAGTGATGGATTCGCAATCCCGAAGATTTTATATTACTTCAACCATATATACGACGTACAGAGAGTAGGTCCTTAGGTTTCTGTCTAAACTTAGCATTGTATGTTATGTTTAAGAGACGAACAAATACGTGAAGACAATGGAATCATATAACTATCAGATCGCGTACTATGCGTACATTTACCTTTGCAGCTTTTCTTTTAAAATATACGATTTGCACTTATTCCTGTGTCACTTCGAAGTTCAAGCCTCCATATATATGTCTTGTCGATATCGAAATACATGCTGTCTTCCTAACGAGAAAGCATTGTTATGCAGAAAGAGCAGGAGCGGAAGTGGTGGAGTGTGCTTGCGTAATTGGTTAATAGATCAAAAAGGTGAGTGAACTATATAAATCTAGTAATATATCTGCATAGACATATGGTTATTCTATCTATGTTTCATTCGTTATATAGATAATATACACATATAACATAATCTTATATATAACATACATTTTATAAAGCATACAAAGAATCCGTACTGATACATCTTGCATTCGTTTATATACATTCCTTTTGACGATGTGTATGCATACACAGATGCATACGTGTGTGTATCTCATTATACATATAATAATGTGTGTGTGGTGTATGGCATTGGCTGCTGTGGATCCGGCATAGGTAGTACAGGCATATGTGCATATGGTGTATCTGTATGCGTGTGTACGTGTGTTTATCCGTGGTATTGTGTGTGTGAGAGAGAGAGATCTAATTGTATATTATTATGATGATATTTTAGGGACAGGAGAGGCTTGGGAGTACGCCTCTGTATATCCTGTAGAGTGCGAAGGTGAATAAAAGACTGGTATAAGCTTATCAAGTGTACGGTACACTCAAAAGAAAAACAAGGTAAAAGAAAAGAAGAAAAACAAAAATAGAAGTCATTTTGAATTGCCTTCTTGTAATTCCGTACAAACAATAACACTGACCGATTCATATATTATATTAACATATTCCTGTATATTATTTTTATTTGTACACGATATATATCATTTTTTATAGTTACGTGTCTCTCTCTCTCTCTCTCTCTGTGTGCGTCTCCTTCCAAGCATCATAACACACACACACGCATGTACACACCGTATCTTTCATATAATCTTGTAATTGTTATGTTCTGTGTTTTTATATACTCTCTTATATAATCTAACATTGGCTGATATATTTTATTTGAAGAATGAAATCAGAAAAGTATCTTAGATCCTGTTAAAGTATATTCTAGGAATATTTAAACGCATCCTTATATGAAAAAATAAATAATACGCTATATATACTATATATATGTATACAGACCATCGTTCATACATAAATATATGAACACAAATGGATCTAAATATTATATGGGCTGTCCTTTAGGAGTTACTAAATCCTTAAGCCACATATAAATAGGAACCATAACGAAATACAAAGATGCAATAGTTCCAATGATAAACCTTAATGCAAATGTTAATGGATTGCTCGGTGCCCTCACATCTTCCGCTTTTTGACCCATCTGATTTAATTCATCAAAATAAACATATGCATTCATATGAGAGAGAAGAGAGAGATGTTTTATGCTGTTATATATTATATGCACATGCATGTAGGGAGATGTTTTATAGACAGGTATGCTGTATGTATGTATGTTATATATTATATGCAGATTTAGTGAATAAAAATACAGAAATGAAGTTACATTTTGAATATTAATGGCTTACCTTCAACGGAGAGTCACCAGACTCAGGCTTGACACCAGTGACAGAGCATCCAATGATCAAGCCATGCCTTCGTACACCACGATACCACTTTGGTCCTATCCTCTTCAACTTCACATCCTTGAAACCTGCCTTTGTGAACCACTCTATGTATTCTTCCTCTGTAGGAAAGAGCATCCACATGTCCGCAAAGAACCTGTATATATATATATATATATATATATATTATCCTTCTTTGTTAGTATAGTCATTGAAACTCGTCATATATAAACATACACATACATAAGTGTATCCCTACAATACAGTAGCTTTATTACATACAAGCACCTACATACATAAACGAAAACACACACACATTTGAGTATAAAGGACCTTGATAGCCAAATGTGGGGTGGACTGGACCGATTAAGCATGCTTTGCCACCCTTTTTCAATACTCGGTATGCCTCTTTGATGCCTCGCTGAGGATCAGGCCAGTACTCTATACTGCAAACAAATAAACAATTTCATACAACTTAGTTTATATATACATATAAACGCTTGCGTGAAGATTAACACAATACATAACAAGCAGTAGCTGATAGATTAAATGCAATGGTGATATCGTTAAGTGGAAATAAAATGTCTATATATTGGTTTCATAGATTGATTGATTCATTGTGTGTGTGCGTGGGTGACTTCCATATTAGCTTCAGATCCATCAAGCATATGTACTAAATACAAAACCCACATACATACATGATGTATTTAGTTTCAAAAACATGCATACATACATGATGGAAGGTAGTTTCCTACATGCACAGAGTACATGTACAGTATTAGTGGTTATAGATATGCAAAATAATATTATTCTTTATTAATATTATAAACGTATAATCTACGGTTGTGTGTTTGTATGAGTATATAAAACGTGAACTAAAAACTGTATGAAACTCGCCGATTATATATATACAAACAAACGTAAGCACACATACACATGCCAGAACGACGTAAACACTAACTAGCATGTCTATGCACGTGTATGTGCATTGGAAAGCTTACCTTCCAGCAGATACGTATCGATCAGCAAAATCCGTCGGAAAAGGCAGATCTTCCGCATCCCCTCAACAATCTTACACTCCTTGAGCGCCTCCTTTTGCTTCGCCTTCGCCAGCTGATGCGGGGACTGATCCAGAATCGTAACATTCTTCGCATCCACGTTCTTGACAATCCCCAGCGTGGTGAATCCCGTCCCGCCTCCAACATCCACCACAACGAGGTTCTTGTCATTGAGTTCCGCTGGCTCAAGAGCATCATCACGCATGTCTTCTGTCCAGTGCCCCGGATTTAAGACCTGATCGTAGGTTATCGACACGATCCTGTAGAACCAGAACGCTTCCTGCTTGTGTTGGATGAATCTCGGCGCCGTTGCGGGACGAGACGCTGAAGAACCGCTACATTTTACCCTGAGCGCCGGATTCCGTGAGAAAGACGAGATTTTTCCTGGCTTTCCGTGCAGATTCAACCTCGACTCCACGACGCTGCCTGTGAAGCCCCCGGATTGAAGAGGTGAAGAGAATTTCTGCGAGGAACATACCCTGAGCGCCGTATTCCGTGAGAAAATCGCGATTTTCTGCAGGTTTCTGTACAGATTCATGCTGCTGCTTATGAAATCCCCGGATTGACAGAAAGATGAGACTTTCATGCTAGAATCGATGGCGCTGCCTGTGAAAGAAGACATTTTCTTCGCATTCCCCACAGAACACGAACCTGATGAACAAAATGTCTTGAATCGATGTCGTACCAGCTGCATTTCGCCTGGGCAGCACTTGGCATCGCCATAGCCATTAGATTCGAAACACCTACGTCTCACATCTTATGAATAAGCCTTGATATTTTCTTTTGACCTAATTAAGAAAATAATTTCCGTCAACTGCAGGGATTATTTATCTGCTATAGAATGGGAATTGATATATATATATATATATATATATAGACACACACACACACAGTTTTATATGCAGCACAAATGATACGTATATGTAATACACGCACACATACACATGCATTTATAGAGAGAGAGATCATATCAGTTTGATATATACATATATTTATATGATATAGAATGGGAATTGATTTACCTACAAAATTGGCAACAAGATTGACAAAGAAAAATTTAAAAGAAATTATATATATATATATATATATATATATGTATGTATGTATGTATGTATGTCAATTAATGCACACTTTATACACATACAAATGCATACACACCCAGGTATGTATCTATATGTATATGGGATATCTATGGGATAATTTTAAAAACACACACAGGTGCACACACACAAGAGGTTTGGCACTGGTCTAAGAGGCCTCGTCTGTTCCTGCCTTTTCCGAAGCCGAGGAAACACAGCTTCCTCGGATATCAAATCCTTACATTTCTGCCACTACCTGGAAACAAATATTCAGTACATACACACACGTCAATATATGTATGTAGATGGCGTAAGAACTACCAAGTCATAATGTACCTGAGAGAATAGTGGAGAGAACTCGTGGAAACTTTCAAGACATAGTTCCTCAAACCTCAAAAGGATTTCGATCTTGCTTCGGATGTATAAACACACACACACACACAACAGAATACCTCGTAAGCAGCGTAACAAAGCAGACCACTGTGATATAACTTGTCTCGTCTTACTGAGAAGTTCGGCTGCGTTTGAAGAAAAATAAGCATTGTAAGCTAAAGTTTATACAATGCATTATTACTATAAAATAGAAGCAAACCAGGAATGGTATGGGGTGCTTTAAGTGCCAGATTCAGAAAAGCACCGAACATTGCTCCATCACAGTCCGAAAATGCCAATCTGCTCACAAATATAACGTTAGTGTTGCATTTAGTTAAATATTTACACACACACACACATATAGAACTTCATGTAACCTAAACCGAGGAGACAGAGAGATCCAAAACCCATTATCCTGGTTGACACCGTCAGCTACAGACGCATGTATATGGATCCTTCATACATATAATCAATAAAGAGAGACGAATATAAAACACAATGGATATAAATATTATATGGGCTGTCCTTTAGGAGTTAATAAATCCTTAAGCCACATATAAATAGGAACCAAAACGAAATACAAAGATGCAATGCCTCCAATGATAAACCGAAATGCGAATGTCAATGGATTGCTGGGTGCCCTCACATCTTCCGCTTTTGGACCCATCTGTAAAAACATTTAATTCATAAAAATAAACATGCTCTCTCTCTCAACACACAGTACACACACACACAGGATTACTCTGTCCAAACCAGCATACTTCTTTAGTTTAGTGAATGTATACACAGCATTTCTTTTTTTTTTTCTTTTTTGTGTGTGTGTGTGAGAGAGAGAGAGAGAGCATGCTTTATAGACATGCATCCACACAATATGCTGTATGTATGTATGTTATATATTATATGCACATGCATGTATATTTAGTGAATTAATGGTTTGAACTGCTTACCTTCAACGGAGAGTCTCCAGATTCAGGCTTGACACCAGTGACAGAGCATCCCATGATCAAGCCATGCCTTCGTACACCACGATACCACTTTGGTCCTATCCTCTTCAACTTCACATCCTTGAAACCTGCCTTTGTGAACCACTCTATGTATTCTTCCTCTTTAGGAAAGAGCATCCACATGTCCGCAAAAACCTGTATATATATCCTTCTTTGTTAGTATAGTCGTTGAAACTCGTCATTAATAAACATACACGTATACAAAACACCATAAATACATGTGTGTATCCGTACAATATTATACATACAAGCACCTAGATGCATAAATCAAAACACACACACACACACATATTTGAGTATAAAGGACCTTGATAGCCAAAATGTGGGGTGGACTGGACCGATTAAGCATGCTTTGCCACCCTTTTTCAATACTCGGTATGCCTCTTTGATGCCTCGCTGAGGATCAGGCCAGTACTCTATACTGCAAACAAAATAAACAATTTCATACAACTTAGTCAATATATATATATATAAGCTTACGTGTATTAAGATTAACACAATACATAACAGGCGGATGTTAGGTGCTGACAGATTAAATGCAATGGTGACATCGTTAAGTAGATATAAAATTGATAAAACGTCTATATATTGCAAAACCCACATACATACATGATGTATATAGTTTCAAAACATGCATACACACGTAGTTTTGTTACATGCACAGAATACATGTACAAGATTCAGTAATATAACTTGATCCGTTTTATAGGATATGCAAAAATATTTATAAATGTATTAAACGTATAATCTAGGTTGTCAAACCTTAGATATAATGGAACTAAGAAGGGTAATCTAATTCATAGCTGGTTTGTGTATGCTGTATTTATTTCACGTTTTATATCCATATGCACACACACAATCGACGATTTGTATATAGTATGAAACTCGCCGATTATGTTTATATATATATATCAAACGTAAGCATGCCAGAACAATGTAAACACCAACTAGCATGTCTGTGCGTGCATGTGCATCCGAAAACATTGGAAAGCTTACCTTCCAGCAGATACGTATCGATCAGCAAAATCCGTCGGAAAAGGCAGATCTTCCGCATCCCCTCAACAATCTTACACTCCTTGAGCACCTCCTTCTGCTTCGCCTTCGCCAGCTGATGTGGGGACTGATCCAGAATCGTAACATTCTTCGCATCCACGTTCTTGACAATCCCCAGCGTGGTGAATCCCGTCCCGCCTCCAACATCCACCACAACGAGGTTCTTGTCATTGAGTTCCGCTGGTTCAAGAGCATCATCCCGCATGTCTTCTGTCCAGTGCCCCGGATTTATGACATGATCGTAGATTATCGACAAGAACCTGTAGAACCAGAACGCTTCCTGCTTGTGTTGGATGAATCTCGGCGCCGTTGCGGGACGAGACGCTGAAGAACCGCTACATTTTATCCTGAGCGCCGGATTCCGTGAGAAAGACGAGATTTTTCCTGGCTTTCCGTGCAGATTCACGCTCGACTCCATGGCGCTGCCTGTGAAACCCCGGATGAAGAGGTGAAGAGACCCTGAGCGCCGCATTCCGTGAGAAAGACGAGATTTTCTGCGGATTTCTGTACAGATTCATGAAATCCCGGATTGAGCAGAGAAAGATGAGATTTTCATGCTGGAATCGATGGCGCTGCCTGTGAAAGCAGGCATTTTCTGCGCATTCCGCACAGATTGAAGCGAGGAAGAACAGAGACACGAACCTGCAGATGAACAACAGGGATTTCTATGTCTTAAATCGATGTCGCACCTGCTGCATTTCACAGCACTTGGCATCGCCATGGCCATCGGTTCTAAAACTATTTCAAGGATTTAAACCCGTGAGCCACCTCATCTTATAAATAAAGAAAGGCCCTTTTAACCTTAACTGTTTACCCTTAAGTTACCCTTAAGTGATATCTAACAAAAAAGGTTAAGAAAAAATTTCAAGATTTTCTACATTCACACGTAGATGTAGATATATTATACAACAACATAATCTCATCTAAATACAATATTACACACTATATATGACATAGACACAGTTTTATATATATATCATACACGCACACACACACGTGTGCGTGCGTGCGTGCGTGTGTGTATAGAGAGAGAGAGAGAGCATAATAACATAAGGATTGTATATTTATCTGATAATAGAATGGGAATTGATTTACCTACAAAATTGGCAACAAGTCGAGCATTTGATATATATATATATAATTCTTTTTTTGATTTTCCTTTGTCAATCCTCGTCATCGTCTTCTTCTTCCTCGGATGCGTCTTTGAGCCACTGTTGAGTACAGACACACACACATATAAAATGTGTGTGTGTGTGTATGTATTCAATAACGCACAGTTTATACACACATTCAAATGCATACACAGCCAGGTATGTACGTATATATATATATATATATATATATATATAGTTTTAAACACACACGCACGCAGGCACACACGTACACACGCACCTGAATGAAGGTTTGGCACTGGTCTAAGAAGACTTTATCGGCCTCGTCTGCTCCTGCCTTTTCGGAAGCCCAGGAGAACACAGCTTCTTCGGATATCAAATCCTTGTCATACATTTCTGCCACTACCTGGAAACAAATATTTAATCAGCACACACACACAACACACACACGTGAATATATGTATGTATACCAAGTCGTAGTGTACCTGAGAGAATAGTGGAGAGAACTCATGGAAATTTTCGAGACACAGCTCCTCAAACTTCAAAAGGATTTCGATCTTGCATATCAAAAAAAGTTTCAGATGTATAGACACACACACACAACAGAATACCTCGTCATCTTCCGACTTGATAAAGCAGCGTAACAAAGCAGACCACTGTGATATAACTTCTCTCGTCTTACTGAGAAGTTCGGCTGTGTTTGAAGAAAAATAAGCATCGTAAGCTAAAGTTTATACGATGCTTATTACTATAAATTATAAAATAGTAAACCAGGAGTGGAATGAGGTGCTTTAAGAGCCAGATTCAGAAAAGCACCGAACATTGCTCCAGCACAGTCCGAAAAAGTCTTATTGTATGCCAATCTGCTCACAAATATAACGTTAGTGTGCATTTAGTTAAATATTCACACACACACACAACACACACATCTATATAATTAGAACTTAAACCGAGGAGAGAGAGAGACAACATACTTCAACGCATTAACCTCCAAAACCACATTATCCTGCTTGACACCGTCATCTACAGCTCGTTTGAACGTCTCCTCAACCTTAAGTGCAGTCACATAAGTAAATACAAAAGAGAAAGTAATAAAAATAATAGACACAAAAAGAGTTGATAATATAACGTAACCATAGCTTACATCAATTATATATACGAATACTATTTCTGGTATGTACATCATTTAGAACATACACATACACATATAGCGCACGCACACACACACACAAAAAATATATATGTGCATATATTACCTCTTTCTCGAAGTCCTGATCTTGGTCATATTCACTATCCTCGTCTTCGGTTTCATCTTTCTTCTCCAGAATTAAAGGTAATTTATCGTCATCTTCTCCTTCTTGTGGTTCCTCGTTCCTTAGCAGTTTGTCCACTCTTATATGAGCGACAGACTGCTTCCATTCTTCATCATATGGTGCATCCTTAAACCACCTATAACCCGCTCCATCCTCTCCCACCTATATTAATATACATATGTATATATATTAAAACATACATACTTAATATGCGTGTATATGTATATAATATGTATAATACCACTGTAGTTTCCCAAGCCTGCATAGTATCGTCGTCTTCCGAATCATTTCCTTTCTTCGGGTGTCCTGTCGAGTGTTAAACCAGATAAGTGAGATTAATTAATTATAATAAACCTGATTAATAATCACTAACCAGAAACAAAACTAAGGTCGTTCCCACTCCCATCGGCATATTCGAGCTCCTCGTCACTACTGTCTTGTTCAGTTGGTTCAGGAACAAGTGATATCTTCGAATATTCCGGAACTGTAAAATTCCTGCCTACCACAACCTGCACGTTGTGGTAATTATGTTATACATATCATATATATGAAACTATTGATAATCATAACTTATGTTCTTTATAGCTAATACATGTATAATATGCAAGTTGATGGAGAAAAATAATAATCTCGTTTTGGTCAATATAGTAAACTGTACGTATCATACAATACATATATAGACATGCACATAACACACACACACACGAATGCGAAGAGTGACGTACGGGACTACCAAATATTATGCAAATGTGATTATTACAAGAAAACAATTATAGATGATGCAGTAGTCTGTAGTATAGCAGATAGAGACATATACACACACGTTCTCTCGCCTCTCTCATCCCCCCCCCCTCTCTCCGTCACACACACACACACATGCTTACCTTGAAAGAGAGAACAACTCCTGGCTGTATTTTGGCGCCATTTCGTATGAGAACCTCGTCACAAATAATCGACTCGTGTATTTCGCCATAGTCTTGTATTGTTACGTTGTTCCAAATATAACTTCCTTCAATGACAACGTTTTCCCTATTTTGCAACCACGGCCAATAACCGAGTTCCGTATGCGACTGTCGTTTCCAATTATGGTCCCCTGGCCCAAAAGCGTATGCTCTCCAATGACTGCCGTGCGAGCCACAGTAACACCTGCAAGAAACACATTAGATTTCATTATAAATACAAGTCAAAATAACAAATCACACTAATATTTACACATTTATTAGCTACATTTAACTATACTTACATTCTAACGTGGTTAATCTAAGTCAAGATATATTTTCGATATTAATATAGATAAAGACCTGGCTCTCTATACTTGTTGCAACGATCCAGCATGACTACTGCTTGGCTATCTGAAAAGGGTATATCCGGCACAATCGGGTACGTCCATCTATGGAGAATATCCTTGCTGACGACATCGTACGCTCGGAAGTTGTCAATACGTGCAGCATATTCCTCGGATATTTCATAGGTGTACACCTTGTTTCCCATCACCTGTATATACAAAGCACAGACATGTTCAAATGATAAATATTGCCAACATGCATATATAAGATACATTTGTGTGTGTAAGAGAGAGAGAGACACAGACAGACTCATCACTAAGAAGTCCACGAACAAAATCACGGCGCATTTGCTGGTAGTCGAAGTTGTCAGTGAATAGCATTAAAACTTCAGGGGAGCATATATCAATGTGGCAATCCTACAAAACAATACAATATACAACGTAAAAAGTAAAGACTGATTATAGATAGATAGATAGATAGATAGATAGAGAGAGAGAGAGAGAGAGAGAGAGAGAGAGAGAGAGAGACACTTGTCTGTATATATAGTGTAATAAGTTTGTGCGTGTGTACTTCTAAAGTACACTGTATTATACTTAAGACGTGTTAGAATTGGAACATACGATTCGAGTCGAATTGGATATAGACTTATGAATATAAAAGTAATCAACAAAGTGACATGTATATATGCATAAAATACACATGCATATACATGCACATAAATATATACCTGCATATCGATGTGAAGCTGGAGTCCAGGCCTCTCAACTAATGTAGATCTCTCCAAGACGATAGAGTGTTTGTGAGTGTTCGCAGAACCATAATGGAGTAGTTGCTTGTCATTCGGATCAATGGCGAGTATTAACTCGTCGTTACCTATAATATATTAACCATTTGAATAATTAACTTGTAATCAAATATAAATTTTAATAGTTATTATGCATGTTATCAAGTACCGAGGCGTGTCTGATGCGTTAACGGTGATGGTTTAACCCGCTTTATCACCATTGTCATGACTGCTAGTTTGTCTTTCATCCTCCGTGCTTTGTGTTCACGTATTACTTGTCTCAATGGCATATTGCTTACAGTGTCCGCTTACTAGTACAAAGTCTCCCGCAATCTACGTCTCATTGCGTTATATATTGCGTCATTGAGTATATGTGTGTATACATATGTGTGTGCGTGTGATAGTTGCATGCATGTATATACACGTACCACATTTCTCTGGTCTATAACCCGGAGAGCATCACCTGCGCTTACAGAGTCGTTGGATTGAATACAAGTGAGTGTGAAATTGGTTTGTGATTTCCATTTGGAACTTTCGAGGTAGCTCGTTGACTTGTTTTGCGTGAGCACAGCAGAATACAAACACTTCTTCAACACCTGCATATAAATACATGTATAAAGGTAAAACTCAACAGCATACACAAGTGTCGAGAGATGGATGGCATGGTAAAGAAACAATCGCATGCTTTATATAAATACAAGAAAATCTCCTATTATATACGTCACCGTTCCTACACAATATGGATAACTTACTACATTATATCTATACATACGCAGGTTCAACGTTGTATACATATCTGTTACACACACAGACAAACACACCTGCAGATGCGAGCCATTCGAGTGTGTAGTCGATCATTGGAACACCTACTAGTGGTAGTAACACCTGCAAATGTAATAAAATTAAAACATATACAACTACAAATCGAACATAAACCCACACATAAACATACGTGTATGCGCATACATCTGTGTATCTATTTATCTATATTTGTATGTACACATGTAAGCACCAATTAACTCGATATCACATGTATATATAAAATAAATACACAGAAAGACAAATAAGCGTGGTAAAAATGCAAAACCCACGAACTCTTGTATAGTGATCTATGTATGAATGTCTATATATCTAGAAAGAATTTATCAATTAATTGAAAAATGCGGGAAATATTAGCTAAACCCACACACGCACGCACACGCACGCAGAGAAACATGTACTTTGGGGCGCTCCATTGTGATGGGACGGAACCGCTGTGTGAAGCTATCTGCGAGGAGAATAGCCTGCAATGGCACACGCGCCTCATCGTCCGCCATTTCTTGCCCTCGACCGCGGCTCCCTCCCTTGTGCGCCATCAACCCTAAACCCGAATAAACCCTAAAAACAGAGTCATATTTTGTAATTTATTATATCTAACTCAATAACTTAAGAGCATAAACACACACCTGTGAGAGCTTACATTTTAATAATTTTTAGGTTTAAAAATTGTTTGTAAATTAATTAACTAAAACAAATTTTAAATTTGTAGGCTTAAAAATTGCAAAATATTTCTAAATTAATTAACTAAAACAAATTTTAAAATTTTCCCGTCGGTACAGCAGAAAATATAGTAAAAGTGTTGTATATACTTTCTGTGTGTATACTAGAACAGTAAAGATTAAAGGAATTTAATCTGACGGCTAACGACTATTCAAAATAAACGGTGGTGATTTAAAATATTTTATTCAATAAACTTTTAATGATTTATTATAATTTTTATATACGTACGTACACTAAATGGAAACATGAGCGGTTCTCACCAGATCAGTCACTACGCTAGCTTAGTGAAGTCCTGCAGTAGTCTCGAAGAAGTCAAGCAGACCCATTTATTAATACGCAACAGCGAACACAGTAAGACATATACATTGCAAACTTACTGCTCGAGATGTACGGGAAACGCGGGGACTTGCAGAGGCCCGTGAGCTCTTCGATTCCCTCGAGTCCCCAAATCTCTTCTCGTGGAACATCCTCATTACTGCATTTGCCCAGAACGGGCATTTGCAGGAGGCCAGGAACAAGTTCGACAGTATGCCATTTCGAGATATAGTCTCATGGACGGCAGTGCTGAGGGCGTACGCGGAGCGCGGGAATCTCGAACAGGCCGTAAGATATTCGAGAATATGCCGGACAGAAATATCATCTCCTGGAACATTATGCTTACCGCCCACCAGCGGTACAGTCTCTTGGACGACCTCATGGATGTGTACAACTGCATGCCGGGATGGTCACTGGTGAGCTGGAACACGCTGCTGCAGGAGTGCGGTAAGTCGAACGTACCTCTGACTAGAACTCTCTTCTACGGGATGCCGTGCCACGACAGACTTTCATGGAAGACCTTTGTGCATGCTCTAGTCCAGAACGGGGAGTTTCTCGACGCGAGGGAGGCGTTCATGGAGATGCCCGAGACGGACGTCGTGGCGTGGAACCTCTATATTACGGCGGTTGCCCGTATGGGGCATCTGGAGCAAGCGAGGTTTCTGTTCGATACCATGCCGGAGCGCGATCTTCTCATGGACCGCACTCATAGTCGGGTACGGATGCTACGGGAGAGTATCGGAAGCGCGCGAGATCTTCGACGCAATGCCGGAGGCCGACCTGACGGCGTGGACCTCGATGACCGAGGCGTACGCACGGAACGGGTGCACCGAGGACGCTAGGGAGATGTTCTCCCGCATGCCCGAGCAGGACATCGTTTCCTGCACGGCCGTCCTCACAGGTTTCTCGGCGAGTAGGAACGTGGGGGAGGCCGAGGCGGTGTTCCTGGCGATGCCCGAGCACGATACTGTCTCCTTTACTGCCATGGTGACTACGTACGCCCAGGGTGGCGACCTTGCAAAGGCCCAGAGACTGCATGATATCATCCCGGAACCCAACGTGGTCTCGTCGACCGCATTGCTCGCTGCATATGCGCATCTGGGTGACCTGGATCAAACCAAACGCTTCTTCGGCGGCATGAGGCTGTGGAACTCGGTCTCCTGGAGTGTCTTAATCGCGGCGTGTGCCGAGAACGGCAAGCCCAGAGAGGGAATACACCTCTTCCGAACCATGAACCAGGAAGGGTACCACCCAGATGAGAGTGCGTTCTCCAGTGCCTTCTATTCATGCAGTCTAGCCGGGTCGCTCGGTTTGGCCAGATCGGTTCATTCGATATTCACGAGTACCGGATACGAAACGAGTGTGTTTCTTACTGGTGTTCTCATCAGCATGTATGGAAGATGTGGGGATCTTCAAACGGCAGAAGGCATATTCTCACAGTACGTTGCACGGTGTAACCAGAGTCCTCTACCGTGGTGTACCATGGTTGCAGTGTACTCCGAGAATGGTAAGGGAACAGAAGCGATGGTGACTTTCTGGAACATGTTCGTGCTCGGTCAGTGTCCGACTGACCTGGCGTTTGTAACCATTCTCTCTTCGTGCAGTCACCGGGGGATGCTCGAGGAAGGACTTTACTACTTCCGTTCAATGGTATCGGACTGTGGGATTGTTCCGGGAATCAATCACTACCATTGTGTGATTGATCTACTGGGGAGATCCGGACGGGTCGACGAGGCGCAGGAGATGCTCAAGAATATGCCCTTCCGAGCTACAAGCGTAGCCTGGTATACGTTGCTCAGTGCTTGCAAGGTTCACGGAGATACACGGCTTGGACAAGCTGCTGCGATTCATGGCTCATCTCTGAATCCCTTAAGCTCTGCACCGTATCTGCTGCTGTCCAACTCTTACATGCTAACATAAGCTACTAAACTTGTATATATAAGAACATATTATCACTTCCAGGTTTATTAGCTCTAATTATTCTATTTTTAAATTCTACCAAACGCAGGTAGCATGTTGTGTGTGTGTGTGCACGCGTGTGTGTAAGGTGCTCATGAAATTATTCTTACATCATATTCACGTATCCAATGCATATCATCTTTAAACAACATCTAGGTTTTTTAATCTTTTTTTCTTAGTTTTAATATTTATTAATTAAATCATATTTTAATTTTAATATATAAAAGCTTTAACAAATAGAAAAGCTTACTTAAACTGTATTTGTCACCGCCGAAAGCAGCCAAGAATCATATTCTTCATCATAGATAGAGCAAACCTTAACCCGGCTGTGCCACCGGGAAATACGAAAGAACATAATATAGCAATGCCAATATCTGCAATTTTAAACAATTAATATATAAACTAATCCTTAATTAATTACATCACATACTAATTTAAATATATCATGTTTACCTCAATACCCGAAAAGAAAAGACAAAGCAGGTAACTATGCAAGATAACTGAGCAGTAAATTGCTCCAACCATACTTGCTATAAATGCAACAGTAAACGGCAGCCTCTGTACAAACAATCACATATATATATATATATATATATATATGAGAGAGAGAGAGAGAGAGAGAGAGAGAGAGAGAGAGAGAGAGAGAGAGAGAGAGAGAGAGACCTCTTTAGAGAGCATATGCCGGAGCTGATTCCTGGGGCCTTTAAGGGGGAAGAAGGAGCCAATAACAAGGCAGCTTCCAATAGAAAAGCAGGAAGCAAATTTGACAGGCATCAAAACAATAAGAGGTAAGAACATAACCAGTGAAATGAATATGAAGAACATCCTGTTCCTAACATTATAGTGAAGGCAAGTAGCTGGTTTCTCGATGGGATTCCTCCAGTGGTCGCTGTTTGTACTGTGTTTGTTGTGTTTGCAACCCTTGTACTCACCCTGTATACACATAGGTGTGTGTGTGCGCGTGTGTAAAGAATATGCACTTACGTGTTGAAGGCAGATTTGAATATTCCCGCTTCCTGATCCTGGCTCGTAGAAACAGGTGCTGCAGGCGTCATGCCTGCATAAGACCGCCAATCCGACAGCAAAGAATTCGGATTCTCCACTGGCTGCGCTTGTCTCCCAAACATTTTCACTGATAAATCTTCAAATAAACTCTCTAATGCAGGAATTAATCGATTCTAATTGTGATTATGAATCCTTGATTAGAATGAATCTGCTCCATATTCAATTAACTGCAATATGTGAATCTTATCGATCTGAATGCATCTCTTTCTCGCGCTCAAAGAATCAGGGTTCACGTCCGCTGTTACAAGTCAGCCCTAATTAATTACGTGGCAAGATTTAAATTTCGCATATTCTAAAACTTATTCCGCTTTCACAATTAATTACGTGGCAAGATTTAAATTTCGCATATTCTAAAACTCATTCCGTTTTCGCAAGTATATGCTCTACAGTCTTTTAGGGTTTAGGGTTTAGGGTTTGAAGGAGGAAATGCGCTTCAGCGGATCGAGGTATGTCTGTAGAGATCTTCATTAGGCTTTCCCACAGCAGCCTAGAGAGATATGTCTTCAGAATTCTCAATCAAATAGCGTTTGCAAGTGTTTCTGAGATTTTCAGGAAATGAGCAGGAGTAATTAGGTCACTTGAATGCATATTCACTTCCTCAAGCAAGGGATTTTGGGGAATTGCAGAGGATATTTACTCAATCAAGTGAGATGGGTGGGTGCAATCAAGAAGATAACAGAGGAAGACAAGGAGAAAGCCCTGGAATCTCCAGAATTCTCCAGAATCCCGACTGGAAGGAGAAAATCCCCAAAGCAGAGAGAAGAGAATGGCTTTCTAGGGATGTAGTGAGTGCTGTGCTTAGGAAGAATGTGAATTGTGAAGGGGAAGGTCATCTAAATGCACATACACTTCTGGAGTTTTACAGATATGCTGAAGAGCAGGTTCCTCCCAGCTTTATGATGGTTGGCGGGCACTTGATTGTCTGTTTGAGGTTCTTTTCAAGGTAGTACACACACACACTCAAGATTTCATGCACAATGTAGTTGTGTGTGTGTGTGTGTGTGTAGATAATCAAGTGTACATTTTGTAACACATCACACATGTATAATATGTAGAACTGAAATGTGCAGTGTGTTCTTATAGCATAGCATAAATTTGTATATTCACAAGTACACACACACACACACACATGCTTCTTCGTTATTGAAGGCGGGGCTGAATTCGAAAGTGGAAAAGATCATGAGACCTTTACTACAATCGGGTCTGAAGCCGAATTTGGCGATTTGTACAGTGGTAATTCGGGGATTTATTGCTTCTGGGGACTATGAAACTGTTTATACATTCATCGAAGGCACTGTTTTACGAGGTATATAAATGTGTATGTACTACATAACTATATATAGACCACCATATACGTATATTATGCTGTATATACCGGGGTCTATGTATATTAGCATCTAATAGATGCTGATACACATATATACACATATACTGTATCCTTGTCTCTGTGTAGCATATATTGGTTATACATATATACCCGTTATATATGTAGGCACGCATAGTCACGGACATACATGCACTTGCTTATGGACACTTATATTCATATATGTATATATTGAATGTGTACCAGCATATATACATACGGCATCATGGATGCTTATGTATATGTATATAGGAAAGAAGAAGAGATCTCGAATGATATCTGGAGTATGCAGTGAGCTACTTTATTAAACTTGGAAAATATAAATATGCTACACAGTGCTTGAGCTGGATGGTGGATTTACACGGGCTAAACTTTCCAATATATCGAACATTTCTGGAGACATTGTGCACTGAGAACAAGTTTAATGAGGCGCTTAAGATGGACGAACTTTTAAACGAGAAGGGTTATACTTCGAATAACAATATATACGATGTTCTCGTATACGGTAGCTGTATGGCGAACCCGCTGCTCGACGTGTACGGGCTACTCCTGGAGATGACAAAGAGAGGGTGAGCTTCAGAAACATGTTGGGTGTGTGCCATATCTATCTATCTGTGTGTGTGTGTGTGTGTGTGTGTTCTGTATCACACATTGAGAGAGCTTAGGAGCATAGCGTTACTCTAGTACGTATGCATTTCAACTGTATAAGCACTATCATTCTCTCTCTATGTATATTCTGTTTTAATGCCATATTATGTTAAAAGATACATATAGACACATATATCGATTAAATTGGTATATATACATATGAACATATATATCTTTTAACGCAGATGGATTACTCTAGAGGAATCGATCTTAAACAGGATTAAGGAGCGTGTTTTTCAAATAAGCGGGGTGAGCAGCTATGATTCAAACTTGTTCAACTCAGAACTCTGGAATTTCATCAACAAGCTTATAGACAAAGGGTTTAGTCCACGTCAATCAACTTTTAACACTGTATTCCGGAGTATATGCCGAAGAATTCACCCTTGGCATGCAGATGAGATTCTACGTTCAATCCTTGACAAAAACCTTCCAATATGGTAACTTAAGACAGACATATATATTTTATGTACTGTGTATATATCATGTTTATAGAATAAATATACTTATACACATTGTGTTAATATGTATATGTTTAGGTATCGTGAGTTCGAGACTGTTATGGAGGTTCTTTGTAAAGCAGATCTTCCTGACGATGCATTAAACTTGTTTAAGGAAATGAAGGGCAGAAATGTTGTTCCTCGAGTTACCACTTACAACATTCTAACAGATGGTATTTATGTACACACACACACACAATTATCTATCAAGCATATTGCGTGTGTGTGTGTGTGTGTGTGTGTGTGATGTAGGATTTGCGAAAGCTGGGAAGCTGGAGAAGGTGAAGAAGCTCTACAAGGAGATGGAAGAAGATGGATTACTTCTGAACATGGGGGCATATGGAATTTTTCTCAATAGCCTTTGCAAAGAGGGACAATTTGAGGAGGTACGCACATACATGGGTGTATATATACATAGTATCACACTCAATACATATGTCTCTATGTGTATATGCTTTATATTTGCATATTTAACGATGTTTTTATAGGCATACAAGCTTCTTGAGAAAATGGTAGAGGAAAAATACAGGCCAAGTGTGATTTTATACAACACAATTATACATTGGCTTTGTAAATTTAACAAGGTGGAAGAAGCACAGGAAACTTGTGAAGAAGATGGAATGCTAATACTTCACCAGATGCTCTTACATACGGTCCCATTATTGACAAGTTGTGCAAGACTAACAAGCTTCAGGAAGCAGGTGTGTGTGTGAATGTAACGTGTAATGTGTGTACGCGCACACGTGCGTCTGTAAGTATGTAGATATGTACTTCCATATATATGAGTATACTTATTGCAGGGAATGTTATTGACGAAATGATATGTAGAGGCATAAAGCCAGACTGTTTAATCTTTAATCTCGTGCTTAGTGCTCTTATTAAGGAGGAGAAAGTAGAAGAAGCCCCGCACTCTATTTGAGAAGATGGTAAAACAGAAAAGTCGTCCAGATGTTGTCACGTATAATACTATGATAACGGACTCTGCAAGGTACTATGTCTATGTATATATGTATCTATTAAATATGGATATGGAACATTGTTGTGTAATATATGTATGTGTGCGTCTGTGTAGGTGAAGCTGGTTGAGAAAGCTCGGGAAATGTTTGAGGAGATGATTGCCAAAGGATATGCACCAACAGAGATTTTCATATAATACTTTGATCGACGGTTTCAGTAAGACGAAGAATTTGGACGCTGCAAAGGAGATTTTTGATGACATGGTATGCATATGCATACACACACACACACAGATGCATAATCAGTGTCCTCTCTCTCTCTATCAGGTGTGTATATAAATGTTCATCTCTGTCTATGCGTGAATTATACTAACAATGCACTATTTAACCAGGCCAAGAGAGGATGTTCACCAAGTGTAGTTACATACAGTACGTTAATAGATGGACTATGCAAATGTGGGAAACTAGAAGATGCTCAAGAGGTTTTGGATAACATGGTAAAGGCAGGAGTTGTACAAATGTGGCCACATATAGCTGCCTTATAGACGGATTCTGCAAACTTAAAAGGGTGGATGATGCACACAAAACTATTAGAAAGAATGGTAAGCTATATGTGTATATACATATACATACACATACACATATATACTATCCATGTGTCTCCTACACACTACTGGTAATTTGAGCAGGTTAAGCAAGGGGTTGCTCCCACTGTGGTCACATATAATATACTCCTTAACAGCTTATGTAGATCTGATAAGCTAGAGGATGCATTTAGGCTTTTCAAGGGCATGGTACAGAGACGCTGTTATCCCACTGTGGTCACGTATAACACTCTTCTCAGAGCCTTGTGCCACCCACAAACAACTAGAAGGTAAGCACGCACATGCACATGCGTGTCTTATGTGTGTGTGTACATGGACACACACACACACACACACATATATAAACATTAAGACATATCATACATCACAGAGATATATTGTCCTCAGGTGCTCATCGTCTATATGCGGAGATGATAGAGAGAGGTATTCCACCAAATGAGATAACTCACGACACGCTCATATGGGGATTAACAAGGGCAGGAAAGATTCAAGAGGCGCAGGAGCTTCTTAAAAAAGTTAACACTGGCAAACAACGTATTAGAAGAACGTAGCTCCTTTGTAAATAACATACAAGTATCATACACAGTTCTTCACAGGTATGTGCGTAAGAGTGTGTGTACTAGCCTGTGTATATATATATAATATCCATAGCTTGGTTTGTCTATTATATCCCATCATAAAGACATAATAAAGATATAAGATGTACATATGATACATACATATAGGCATTGATAATATAACCGTTCACATACGTATGTACTCAGTAATATGTATATGAAATTATTAGCATCTGAATAAGTGTTTATATGTTATATAATTTAGATTAAAAGAATTAACATTAACTTTAAGGAGTTACAAAGAGACAAACGTAGTTCAATTTTCATTATTTTGATGCTTTTATTAAAAATTTAGTACTAAAACTATATTTTAAATTCTAATAATTTTTAATGTTCTCAGGGTATTTAGGAAGCTTCGAAACTAAACGTGCTTGGTTCTCTCACAAGAGAGTGTCCAAGTGTATTACGTCATATTTTGGAAAAGGAACAGGTGGAAGCTTTTAAAGTGGTTTACGCGTCATTTGAGGTACTTATAGTTTTACATATATGATCAATTACTAACAAGTATAATAGAAAACACGTAACTATTATAGAACACTCTTTATGCGATTATAGAAGTTAAATATAAATTATCAGTATTGGAACTTATCTAAGAAGTTAGCGGCCATTAACCATAAGTTAGTTAATCACTTTAGCAAGTTCCTTGTGAGCTACGTTTCTGTTTCTTGTCATTAATATAACTTTTGATACACAAAGAGTATATGTGTTTCTTACATCTGGTACTCTTCAGTTGAGTTTTTATGTAGATAATGCCCATATACATATATACACACCCACGTGCAGATGTGTATATATGCATTATATATACATATACCTGTGTATGTACAGTTAAGATTCACATCTATCCAGGCCTGATCGTTTTGAAAGCAGCTGGCATTTGTAAATATCGACGGATGGACTTGGCATAAAGTATACGGTGATGTGTTTAACATTATTTATTATTTATTTTATAATTTATTAATTAACTATCTTCAATGGAAGCTTACTTCAGAAGTTTTGAGTTTATAATTATTAACTATTTGACTATTCTTGTTTGCACGGCATATTCTTCTTTCTCTTGAAGTATCTGCGAATTATTGCTTGTAAGTATTTCCTGCTTAGGGCGTCGAATTCTTGCTGTCTCCGCGTATATAAAGAGGTAAATTAAAGCTAAGTATTTCTTTTTGTGTATTTAAGTAGACATTTGAGTATATATTTGTCTATATAGATTAGATATATGTGTATATTTCACTGATTATTGTGTGTAGTTTTGTTTAAATAGTCAAGAAAAGGGAGTGTGATGAACATGGCGAGATCTGATAATAAACAGAAAGCTTCAGTTTCCAAGTTAACGGAATCAAAGCATTCCAAAATAATGGAGTTCTTCGACGACGAGGATTCTATTTGCGAATTCCAGGATGTGCTCGATTTACTCCAAAAGAAAGGTATGAGAGAGAGAGAGAGAGAACCAACATACACAACATTCTAAAATTACATATATGTACATAAAACCCTCTTATAATGTTACCTCTCACTCTATATATGCACTCTATGTATTTGTGCATGTATATAGTCAATAAATAGAGATAAAACATACATTTTAGATATGTGTGTGTATAAATCTATGTATATACATGTTTATACCATATATATGCATGCATCTAAGGTGTATGGATAGCAGTCTCTTGGTGTGTTTAGAGTCTCTCTCTCTCTCTCTCTATACAGTATCTATATATATGTTCATGCATATATGCTGTAAAATGTTAAACATTTGCAAATATAGTATGATATTGTAAATATGTTCATGTTTAGTCTATAACTTTTTTCTCTTAGGAAAAGCGACAACAGAGGATGAATTGCGACACGCATTTAATCACTGGGATACAGTCCGAAGAAGGAAGAGCTGAAAGAAATGATCGAAAGTGTTTCAAATGGATGTGATGGAGATTCAGCCGCAGTTGATATATCTTACTTCCTCGAGCTGATGGCCAAAAAGATGAAGGTACTGTGTGTGTGTACACACACACAATATTGATCACACAGATAGTATGTTTGTCAATATCAATACTTATATACGTGTAGACCTCATGTATAGGTAAACGTCTCTCTCTCTCTCTCTCTCTCTCTCTCTCATGTATCAATGAACAAGGAATAGATCTATATATAGACCTTTACAGGATACATACAGGCAGACACATATAAATTCATACACATTGAATATCGTTAAGCTCTACGTGTTTGTGTGTGTGTGTATGAGAGAGAGAGAGAGAGAGAGTACCATAGACTGTACACATTAAATATACATGCAAAGCAGATGTATTGTTTCGTAAATAATAATTTATATTTGTTGTTTTAATTACGTTATTTATGTCTTAATCATTATTTGTTATTGACTGGTCACAGGATGAAGACTCGTCTGCAAAGCTGCAAGAGGCATTTAGCATATTTGATAAGGATAAGAATGGATTTATATCTGCTACTGAGGTTTGCACATGTGTCAGAATGTGTGTGTGTGTGTGCGTGTGCGTGCGTGCGTGTGTTTCAACGTATATGGAATCTATTGGAAAGATGTCTTAAATATTTACATCATCCTCACAGTTAGTTTATAAATTTAATTAACTTTTTATAACTTATATGAATGTTTATATATATATATATATATATATTTTCTTACAGTTGAGGAATGCATTAAAAATCATGGGGCAAAATTTAAGTGACAAAGATCTGGATAGGATGATTACGCTCGCTGACATCGACGGCGATGGTCAAGTCGATTACGAGGAATTTGTAAATATGATGATGGCCAGGCAGTAAAGTTTTTGAAATTTCCTTTTTCTTTGTGTGCGTGTGCGTGTGCGTGTGTGTGTGACAGAGAGAAAGCGCCTGTCCACACATACACATATAGATATGTGTGTGTGTGTGTGGTGTGTATGTATCTATGTATGCATATGTATGTATGTATGTATAGTAATGCTTTGTAAACGTATGCATATATGATGTGTGTATGTGTGTACACACACACACTTACATACAATGAATATAAAATTGCCTATTTAAAATATAATATATAGCATGTGTGGACAGGCGCTCTCTCTCTCACGCACACGCACACGCATATATATATATATATATATATATATATATATGTATGTATGTATGTATGTATGTATCTATATGTGTGTGTGTGTGTGTGTGTGTATTGGGATACAAGAATGTGACTGGAAGGTTCTGACACATATGATAATCCCCATTCATATAAATCTCATGACTCCGGATTCGAACCCGTGCGAGCAGATTCCACATTCCCTAACTCGCCACGTGGATGGACTCCGTACGTCTTACGTGGCAGAGACCCACGTGCTGACTAGTTTAATACATAATTAGTGTTAACTAATGCCACAAAAGGGCAGGAAAAGGAATGTCTGTCCTGTTCCTGTTCTTTCCGGCTATGGTGTCTTCAAGCTCTTAATAAGATATATACTCGAATAGTTGTGTATATACACACTAGAATACGTATTTAGTGTACAGATCGTAGTATAATTTCCACATTTCATATTTTTTGGTTATTTTTTTTTTTCCTTATTTTTTTTCATACCCAGTTGTTAATTTTACGATTTCCCATCTAATTATTCTATATATATCTCGATATGAATGATCCCCTGGAGATGGTTCTACAGAGAAGCCGCATTTGCTTAAGCCACTTGAGGAGCTCACTGATGCGGATATTCGGCAGCTTACACGTGAAGATTGTAGAAGATACCTCAAAGAACGTGGTATGTATGTGTGTGTGTGTATACATATACAGATAATACACACACACACACAGATATATATATATATAATATATATATATATATATATAAGAGAGAGAGAGAGAGAGAGAGAGAGAGAGAGAGAGAGAGAGAGAGAGAGAGATGCATACATGCATATTTGTGCTATCACCAGTCCATATATAAATGTAGGAAAATTGGCCTAAATATATACACAGTTATGCATTGTGTTTGGACAAACATACATATATACACAGGTGCGTGTATACATACATATATATGAACTTTGGCTTTGCTTTTATATATATGTATATGTACAGATACACACGCACACACACACACACACACACATGTATATGTGTATACAGGGATGCGGAGGCCATCGTGGAACAAGGCACAAGCCATTCAACAAGTTCTTTCTTTGAGAAGCTTGTTATGTTCATCAAAGCCTACAGAAAATGAAATATCTGCCACTGTAAGAGTTTATTTTATTATATATTAAACTTACGAACATAATTGTGTATATTTACTATATTTTGGTAAATATATATTTGTTTAACTAATGCAGATTAACGAAGTTCCTGTTATTAATGGAAAAAATACACAGTTTTCGCAACAGAAAGTAGCAGCTTCTGTCAGGTACATTTCATATCCCACGTGTTCATTCATTGCCTTCTGTTTCGTGTGTGTGTGTATTTTATATCATATTATACTTTTATGATAATATATATATATATATATGCACGTCTCTTTAGGTGCAGATCTGCTACGTTGGAAAACACACAACAACACACTGCACAACTCACTATTTTCTATTCGGGCGTAGTCAATGTGTACGACGACGTGCCCCTCGAGAAGGTAAACATCAACACACACACACATACATGTGTGTGTGTGTGCAAATGTGTGATTATTTGCACGTGTACATACGTATTCACATATACTGCATAGACATGTGTATGCCGTGTGTGTGTGTGGACATGTATGTCCACATGTACATACGTATTTTGAATAGTACTCTCTCTCTCACACGCACACGCACACGCACGTCTGTGTGTTTTTGAGTTTTGCTTATGGCAGGCTCAAGCAATCATGCTTCTAGCAGGGAGCAAAGCGTTCCAAATGCCAGGTTTATTAGAAGCATTAATATATATATATATATATATATTAATCTGTTTTCAGCTTCTATTCCTCAAATGGTACATCAAGAACAGGAACAGAATCGACAATGAACCATGTTTTTGAGTCCCCCAGAAACTGTTCCAAATACTATTCCTCATAGTGAAGACACCACAGCATCTGGTACACATGTATACATATGCGTGTGTGTATATAATTCATAACTGTACTCCACACGCATACACACACACACACATTGCCAATAACTATGCATATCGTCACTACTATTATTCAACTTAAGTTACTTACTTAACAGCTCTTGCACAAGTAAGAACTGCATCCTTGCAGAGATTTCTGGCCAAGAAAGAGAAAGGTACTCTCTCTCTCTCTCTCACACACACACACACACGTTTTTTCTTGTATGCTCTCTCACACACATACACACAAGCTTAACCTGCATGCTCTCTCTCTCTCTCACACACACCAAGGATTTATTAAATAGCGCACACACATACGCACGCTGTGTATGGCAATTAAAGCTACATTCTCTCACACACACGTCTAATGTGTGTATGTGTGTACAGGATATTAAGGGGTGGTAAGCTCAAGAAAAGGAGACAGCCATCATTACATGCAATAAGCAGGGAAAATAATAATAATGAATTATCTGGTGCAAGTGGGAGTAGTGATACTTCATCAAGTGGGGATGTATCCCAGAATGATGGAGTCTTTAGTGTGGGCTTTCAAAGAGCTATTGGTACTGTTGCAATTTGAGTTAACTACCAAGTTTTGTATATTTATATAAATATTATACATTGTTATATTTTCAATTTATATAAGTTACCAAGTGTTTCAAACTACTAAAATATCCCAGTGGGAGTTGAAATAATTCAAATGCATATATCACGTGTATATATATACTGACAACAATAATGCAACTACTGAGTGTATGCATTCAATTATCACTGGTTGTATGCATCATTATATAAGGTACCTTTATCACACATTCAAAACATTAACAAAATGCATATATATATATATATATATACCCACATGCTCATACGATTAAATTAAAGTTAACATGAATGGTCTAGATCATGTTAACGCTAATCTATTCACAAGCGAGCTTAGTATCAAAGCTGCTCAAGCAAATAGCAAAGGCTTGGAATGCAGAGAGAGGTACCTATAATCCATGGTAAACATATCCTTACCTATTTTACCAAACTGCAGAAGTACCTTCTCTTGCTCACTACCACATGAAGAAGCTTGTTCTGCGGCTGCCACTAACTGAAAGTTCTTCACAGAAGCCACTGTAACCCTCCCTCGGAAGTTTAGGCACCAGCACTGTAGCTGTTCGTGCCACCTCGGGATTTGTTCTTCAGTACTAGTGGGTCTCCCTTGCTGCTCGCACCTGCCAAGCCATTCGTATTTAGTAAACTATGTCTTTATGTTATCTACATACATGTGTCTGTGAACGCGACTCACAGAATACATACGCACGTCCGTAAATGACATACACGTGTGTGTGTGTGTGAGAGAGAGAGAGAGAAGAGCAACTATTTTAAGGGGTGCTTATACTAACATATCATAAAACAACCTTAAGAACTTGCCAATGATGTAAAACATTATACAGCCATATGGAGGTTACGCACACATAAGCAACACAAATGATATGAGAGAGAGTGTGATAGAAAACAGGCATTTGGCAACTATTTCCTAGAAGAACCTTAGGTAACTAACGCCTTGTGCTTAACTAAATAAGAAAACGTAGAAATGAGTGTACAAGCATACACTCACAGATATATATACCTGTGTATATGCATATTTCATGTCCCTATCCATGCATATATAACAACAGATATTGTATTACATATATAACCACATAATATTACATTTAGATGGAAGTATATGAACATTAGAAGTATATAAATAAACACAAACTTATCAACCCGTACCATATATTATATAGACATGTGTATGCTATATATAAGTACATGTATGTACATAGCACGGTGGAATGTGTAGACTGAACTCCAGCCAAAGTGAATATGTATGTATATACATAGCACAGTACGCAAACTACTGAAAAAAATATGTTTTACTATAAAAGACGAGTATACAGTCAATAAGATTTCGTGGTGCGAACTGTCTAAGATGAATGCCCATATAATTTAATCACTGTGAACATACCAAACACGTACAACTACGGAGAAGTTCAAAACTAATGGGTCCGCTGTCGAAGTCGAAATCATATCTTGGAACTACAAGGACGAGTATACAGCGGATAAACAAAAAGACTGACAATAACACTGTTTTAGAAGAATCCAAAACAACAAACACGCACAACTAAAGTGAAGTGTAAAAATAATGGGCCCGCTTTCACAATCGAAATCGTATCTTGAACTACACCTAACAGAATAATCTAGAAAGAATAACGATATCACTTTACAATGCTATACACAAACTATGGATAGGTATATACTCCAAGAAACTTCCTTCTGTCCTATACTTAATTTAAAAATCAACCACATATGCATGTATGTCACTGCAGTTATTAATTGAGTTAAGTATTAATACCTGTCTCATCGGACAAAACATTTGGTTTTGTAGAGAGGTACGTGAAAAATTCCTCAGAAATCTCTGTAGAGGCAGGCACGGCAGTTTCACACTCTCCATTCTCAACTGAAGAGGCTCCAATTGTGTGAAGCGTGCACTGCATACGCCTGGGTCCGCGGGTACCGAGTACGTTGAGTTCATACGATATGTGTGCCACGTTGTAGCTTCCAGCAGGTACTCGAGGTGAGACCTGCTTTGCTGCGACACGACGCCCTGCTCTGTTAGTTAATACCACCGCTCCACTGTGCGGTGGTGAGGAATCGTATATTGCAAACTTCGTACCCAAGAAGTTTGACCTGTAAGTAGAACTTATGTCAGATATAGAAATTATACAAATCTATGTACATACACAATAGATTCCCCACCCCTTACACTGTTCAAATATATGTTTATATACACATTAGCATGTAGCAATCTCAATGACCACCACGCGTCCGTTCCACAATTTAGATACGTAGATAGATATGTCATTTAACAATAACTCAGGTTATGGGCTGTGCTAAGCCCGTATGGACGCTCAGGTTAATATGCTTTTTATACCAAACCTCGGTATAGAAATGGGCTTTGCTAAGCGTAATACGTAAAAATATGTTTTCTTTAACAGGCTTAAAAGAAAACCTTCGTAGAGCACTGAATGGCTAAGCTTACCTTAAAACACTAGCATTGTCAAAATGAAACTGACAGGCTTTCAACAAGGCATACTAACTACTAAACTACGCTAAACCTCAACAACAAAACAATGTTAAAAGCTTGCACCTTAGTTTTCCGACGCAGCTGCTGCTGCCGCGGGGACATGTTGTCCGGGTCGATAGATATAATGTAGTCTGTGCTTGTAGCACGCCTGAATTTCCTTGCCGCGAGAAGGAATTTCCCATTCTCCATTAATGCTGCAGAACCAGACTTATAATAAACAACTCGCGCACTCAGGAAGTAAATAAGTTATAGAAAAAAAGAAACAGACAAACAAAGATAAGACGGAAAAGCTCAGATTTCAAAGTAAAATAAAAGCCTTGGTAGAGACAAATTGGCGACTATCACAAAGAAATAATTTAGTAAATGGATAAACCGGAAAGAAGAGCTTCATAAATGCAGTAAACAAACCAAACCAAGAAAGGACCAAAACAAACAAGTCTACTGTCTCTCTCTCTACACACACGCAGACGCACGCACGCATACACACGGCATTGTTTTAATGCAGAGCCAGGATTGCAAACAACAAGTTTAAAATGAATAATGAAAAAGAAACATGTATCATTTAAGTATGTTTAACGTATAATTAGTTTAAAACACGTACTTGGTGATAAACCCAGATATAGACGGTAAGTTGCCGTCGTTCTGTCTCGTTTGATGTAACATTGTACAGTCGACTCTTTTGGTCCCGGCTGCAGGCAAGAAAGCGATATAAAACTCTGTGTGTGTGAGTATGTGTGTGTGGATGAAAAGAACTCACCTGTTTCAAGGAAATGGGAAATGTGAGCTTTCCAG
The DNA here is from genome assembly GCA_003024785.1 of Selaginella tamariscina. Taxonomy (NCBI): domain Eukaryota; kingdom Viridiplantae; phylum Streptophyta; class Lycopodiopsida; order Selaginellales; family Selaginellaceae; genus Selaginella; species Selaginella tamariscina. Next base: position 313,143 of record PUQB01000184.1, read on the forward strand.
AGACTTCTGGGGATTTGACGAGCTCCTTGGTGATCTCCCGCCAGGTGCTGCAAACGGAAGCGCAAGAAACCACATTCTTCCGGGAGGGCCAGGAACTATCGCTCTGCTCGACCCGCTGGATGATGTCGCGCAGCAACTCGGGAGGCATGCTCGCCCAGGAAGAACTCTGTTGGAGAAAAACCCCATTTCTGTGAAGATCTGCTTCTTCATGTGAACAACAAGAAGAAGATCGAGACCTGTTGTTGTGTTGTATCCTCACCTCGAAGCTCCGTCGCGAGATGCTCCCTATTCCGCCTTTAAGCTCCTGAATGTAGCTTTTCAGCGACGACATTGTACCGATTAGTGCTTCAGCTCCGAATTCGATGATTTGGAAGCGATTCCTCTCCAAATCGATGATTTTGTGAGAAATCGATGAGATTCTGCAGCGCGTGTGAGAAACCAAGGGTCTCGAGTGAGAAAATCGATGTCGCCTGTGGGAAAAAACGATGATTTTGAGCAGCGCCTGTGGTTCTTGAGCAGCACCAATCGATATTCTTGAGCAGCGCCTGTCAAGAACCGAGGATGCAGCTATAGATCCATCAGATCTCCAGCTACCGCGATCCACATTGCCGGATTGAGGCCGCGATCATGCTGGAAAGATCGCCTTGTTGCCAGATCTGTGTGCACCTGTCGGATCCATGAGCAGCTCCTCCTGACAATGCCTGCTCGTCGACCTAACCCTAATCTACCAACATAGCCATGGCTATATAACCATGACCTTCGATTTTCTTGATGTTATGAACAACAAGCGGCGACGCTGCGGCGCCGCCGCACGGAGTCCACGCGTGCGGTTTATTACCGGCTCTTGCCGGTCACCACGCGCGCATTCACACAAACGGATGTTTGATACAATAAGCATTTTTAAAGCATCACAAACTTCATATGTTTGACGTCATTCATAATTAACTATATATAACGCCTCAACTTTAGCTGCACAAATTAATTAGAGTCAACTGTAATTAAGAAAAATTAAACATAAACAATATATATATGTATATTATCTGTATGTATATATATATATAGAGAGAGAGAGAGATAGCACTCTCTGTATTAAGGATATGAGTAACCGAGTATGATTGAAAATGGTATACTTTCATAAAACATATTTTGTATACACACGCACACATACACATACCTGCGTGTAAGAAGAGTGGTTAATCTTGGTGCAAACGTATACAAATGTCACGCCTTTGCCATCAACATCATGTGTCATAAACCAGTTGCTTTCGTCCATTACTACTGGTTCAGGTAAACTACCCTCCATAGTTTCCTAAGAGCTTTCTCAGAGCCAGGTTTTGCTGGTAAATAACAAAATAAACTTAAAATAAAAATATTTATTAAATAATTATATCAAATAAATCACGTACCTAATGCATACAGAAGGATAGACCATTTTAATCCTGGCTCCAACAGTGCAGGCATTCGTATTTCAGGATAGCCGTATGTTATCTGTAAGAGAAGTTTATAACACAACATGATGTGCGTGTGCGTGCGTGTGCGTGTGCGTGTGCGTGTGTACTTATATTTACATATTGTATAAAACTATATATGCAAATTACCAGGACAAATACACCTCCAGGTTTCAATATCCTGCAAAAACCATTGTAAAAAACGTGTTATATATTCTCTATAGATGTCCATATATATACCTGTATGTTTCTCTTAACATTCTTAAAAACTCCTTCAGTCGGGTTTGCTCCACACTGGAGAACGTTAAGTTTAATAATTAGTATAAACAAAAGGCGTGCGCACGCACGCACACACATACCAGCATAGCATCTGCCAGTCCTGTGCCAAATCGAGCATCAGTATAAAGCTGTGTAACAAACACACACGCACGCACTCACGCACTTGATGTGTACCTTTATCGATAACTGCATCGAATGTACCGTCTTTAAAAGCGCTCATATCACGTGCATCCATTGTCAGGTCTGAGTTAAATAAACAGCTTATAGTTTAAAAAAATGGTTAAATATATCAAGTTTAAGAATACCTACAGGATAACTGAGGAATATGTGCATATTTCACCTTAAAGTTGTCAACGACAACTGAAGATAAATCTGTGTTGACAATCTCTTGGTATCCATCTTCAACCATATCATTTGACATCGCTGTCAACAAAAATATTACATATTCCACTATACAAATCACTATACTGTATTACTATATTAATACATGTGTGTGTGTCTCCTATATATATATATATATATATATATATAGAGAGAGGAGAGAGAAGAGAGAGAGAGAGAGAGATGTACGTATTAAAACACCTGAATTGCCGCATCCAGCGTGTAAAATGCGTGCAGCTTTAGGAATATGCTTGTTGATGATAGGTGAAATATGGAATAATCGGAGAACCAATCCAGAGTTGCATATGGCTGTTCTGCATAACGCTTGTCCCAGTATGAAATTTCTCCATACCCACCACGTTCCGGTACTGAAAACCATGTGCGTATGTGTTCTCTCTCTATATATATAGAGAGAATATACAGAGAGAGATTACCTGGAAATTTAACGGATGAGAATGGAGGCACTGAGGCACATCGAACAGTCGTTCTGATGACAACATTTCTGTGTGTAATTGCAAGGCGGTTGCATTACAGCAGGCAGTGGCCAGACATAAGCGCAGCATTCTTAAAACCCTAAACCTCTTACTCTGCTGTAGGGTTATTACAAGTAACCCTAAAAACGCATATTCTATCAAAATGACTTCTTTATGTTTGGTTCATTTTTGTAAATAGCATGAAAGTCTATTAGTATTTTTTTCACATTTATATATTAAAACAGGATTTCAACTTTTCTTATTTCTATATCAGTGGATATAACAAACTGCCTGTTGATTTAATCAATATAAATTACTAACACACCTAAAACGCATATTCTATCAAAATTACTTCTTTATGTTTGGTTCATTTTTGTAAATAGCATGAAAGTCTATTAGTATTTTTTTTCACATTTATATATTAAAACAGGATTTAAACTTTCTTATTTCTATATCAGTGGATATAACAAATTGCCTGTTGATTTAATCAATATAAATTACGAACACATTTATATATTAAAACAGGATTTAGACTTTTCTTATTTCTATATCAGTAGATATAACAAATTGCCTGTTGATTTAATCAATATAAATTACGAAGCCGTGTATTGACACGTGCGTATATAAATATATTTAATGTGAATATAAATATTTTTTTTTAATATTTTTATTCAATAGTATTTTTGAGCGAAAGAAAAGAGACGATGATCTTTCTAAGTAGCACTGCCCGTCGAAAGATCAACAAGCAGTGGGTCAGACTTCCCATTAACAATCTCAAATACTACATACGGAGGGTTCACAAAAGAAAGTGTCTGTAGACAAGAACAAACAGCAAAAAAGCCATTGTCCGACACAAAGAAATCACGGATGAAGGTAGAGTTACCGGAAACAAAAGCTCGATGGCAACTAACAAAACAAGTTACCAGTGTTTTATAGGAGCTTGTATTCCTGTCACCCATATGCACTCCATACTTGTTCGTATTCGAAAAGATGGTCACATCAACACTCTTGAGCCTCCTAAACTCGAAAAAGGTCTTTAGATTGTTTCCTCTCTTGTCCTTTCCAGCTTCATCATCTATAAAGAGCTTTCCCCTACCTGCCACTTGCTTAGCCCATTTATGAAGTTTGGTACCTGCTGGACTTGCTTCAATGGCCTCAAACGCATCTTTATCACACACAAACTCAAGCCTTTGCATATCTAACTCTTTAATAACTTTACCAGCTGAGTCTCGATATTCCTGAAAAATTTTCCGTGCCCAATCTAAAGTATACTCTGGCCAGCCCTCTAACCCAAGTCTGCTATTATTCTCTCGCGAGGTGTTAGTACCAACTGACAAAGTGCTGCTGCTGACAACACCAATGCTGCTCATACCACCGCCACCTTTACCCTGTACAGGCTGCCACACTGAACGTGTTGGTCTAGTTGGCTGCCCCACCCCAGGGCCACCTCTCTGATGAGAACCACGACGTGACTGGCCTCCTCGAGAAGATGCAGGTGGTGGTGGAGTATCCGCTTCATCAAGAGTAACCTCTCCTCGCATTACCACGTTGTAAGTCTACTCCAGTGATAAGACCAATGTAAGGCCAACCACAAGCTGTAACTGCCTCAACTACTGCTGAAGCACCTATGTTGAGGTCTGTATGTAGATTTTTATTTTCAGATAAAGCCACAAGAGTACTTGGCGATGCTTGACCTAAGGACATATAACTCACATTAGCTAGACAAACAAAAACACAGAATGTACAAACCTTGAGGGCCTCTCTGGTAAACGAGGCGTGATCCCATGCAACACGTCTCAAGCACAAACGGATGTCGTTATCACCCATTCTACCAAAACAGAAATGAGTCTTGTTTTTGAGCCGGAGGAATGCCTGTCGCACTTTATGCTTTTGCCCAGGATCAACTGGTTCGAACCTCCGATAGGGATGATCTTATCCACGTCCAGAAACCATGGATCGACAGGTCTCCTATACCAACAAAAACATTAACGTTTAAACAATTAATCAGCAAATTAATGTACTTACAATGTGTCTGCGTCAAAAACGCTTGCAAAGGTAGCTTCGTGACTCTGGGTTTCGGAAATGAAAAATCTACCGCCATATGCCATATGACGCTGCAACATGTTCTTTATATGATTCATATTACCTGTCAAAAAACAAATAAAATCTCTCGAAAATCCGAAATCCCAAAATTTCTATACTACCCTAGATCTACAAGTACCTTGCTGAATTCCAATGACTATGTTGGCATCAAGTGCATAATCACGGGTGCTCAGTGGTTCCGGAGGCGGTGGTTCTCTTCCTGGAACCACCATGACTGCAAAGCCCCAATCAAAACCCCAGATCCAGATCCAAATCACCGCCATTGCTGTCTTCTTCTCCTCTTGCTCGTGTGGCGAACGGTAAGATCGTCAATCACCGTATCCTATATCCTCTATACCCTAATCTAACGGTAAAGGGAATTTAATTTGATTTAATTTGAGGTTCTAAGAATGCAGGCTGTGGCGGCGAGCTGGGGGTGTGACCAGGAGTTTGAATCCAGGCGAGCTGGGGGTGTGACCAGGAGTTTGAATCCAGGCGAGCTGGAATGTCTGCCCACGAGAAATGACTCCCCTGCAGCTGAGCAGCTCACGTCTTTGTAGCTTCGATTTCTTTTGGTATTCCCAACATGGCTGCCAATCTGAACCCGTTCACTTTGTTAGATGACGATGAGGAGGATGACTTCACGGCGGCGAAGTATTCCTCAACTGTTCCTGTCTCCTCTGCCAAGGCGACACCATCCCGCAGGAGAAGCAACAGCCTTCTCCGGCCAAAGCCCCTCCCACATGCGGAAGCTGGTACGTGTATTTGGACTGCCTGCATTCTTGTCTGCCACCTTGAACGTTTTGTTTCCAGTGAAATTTGAGAGAGAATCCACGGACAGAGGTAGAGGTCGTGCGAAAAGCCGGACGTGGATGCGGGTCGACTGGGTACGGAGATGGTTGGAAGGCGGCGGCGACTCTCCGTTTCCCAACCGAACCAGTAACCGGGGCCGAGGTGGACGTCGAGGTGGGTATGGAGGTTTTGACGATTCAGCTGAAGGGGAAGGGGAGTCTTACTATCAAAATACATATAAGAATAATTTAATAAATAAATCAAACTGAGTACATACATCTAAAGATCGTTTCTTTAAAAACCATATATGATGCAGTGTTTATACCATGTAACTGCAATAACCCCACTTTTATTGAAACGGAACACACACATACACATATATACACACATGCACACACAGATACTGAGAACTATACAAGTATAATCCACATTTTGACCTTCCTGAGTTGCTTGTCGGCGAACCTTTTTAGGCATATAACAAAATCATTCACACCGGAAGGATACAAGGGTGTTGACTTCACATGAATATTTTTAAAGTTTTTAAATATTTTCTTCCAATATTATACTATTAATACTATAATTGATGTACTTAATTTATAATTAAATATTACTTAAATCTATAGGCTAAGCAAAACCAGAGTTTTTAATATTCCATTACCTCAAACACTATAAAACAGATCACAACATTTGTATTTCAGTATTAAGTGTCACTTACATCACATATATCATACTGTGGTACTGTTACTTAATATCACAACAAGAACATGTTGTGACGGTCATCCCAACGAAGGAGCCGTCTCCAACAAACTCTCGTCGTGTCAAACTTAAGCTGCATCTCTCGCTCGTCTCTGCACAGGCGCTGTTTGCCGGGTTTGAGATACTCAGCAGGTGGCACTCCACGAAGGCGCTGGTAAGACAGCCTTCACATTTTACAGGAACTGTCTGGCCTCTATAATCCTGGGATATGCAGTACTTCTAGAGCGTGAGAAATGGAGTTATCTCTCCCCAGGAAGACTCTGTTGCTTCTTCTTCCTCGGCTTCCTCGGTGTGACGGTGAACCAGCTCTGCTACCTCGTCGGACTCGGCCTCACATCTGTCATGTTTGCATCTGCCAATCGGAATAGTACTCCTATCATGACTTTCATACTCGCCGGTCTGTTTAAGATTGAGAAAGTGGATATTAGAAGGAAACATGGGATATGCAAGGTTGTTGGGACTTGGGGGTTCTCTTATATTGTCACTCTACAAGGGACCTGTTGTTATAGGTAACTTCTCTTCACTCTCTCTCTCTCTCTCTCTCTTTCTCTCTCTCTCTCACACACACACACACACGGAGTGTTTGTTGTCTAGTTGAGAGCATATAGATTGCGTGCTTAAACATAAGTGTAGGCCACATGATATTCTATTCTGTTTTGTTACAATGCATGCATTGTTTATTCTGAACATATACACATATACATATATGTACATGTGTATATAACATAAGTAAGGAATCAGCAGAATATTCGTACACGTATATGAAGAAATACTGCTGAAGTCTTATATATATAAAAAACATGCATATGTCTTAGCTATATAACACACACACAGAGCTAAGAGGTTTATATGCATTTTTGTAATTCCTCAAAGTCAACTCTGTGTGTGTGTGTGTGTCCATTTAAGAGATTGATAATGCATAGAGACACACATGTTATGTATATACACACTCAAGTAGTTATGCATCTCTTATATGCATTTGTTTGAATTCCTCAAAGTCAAGACCTCTATTGTACATCTACTCTGTGTGTGTGTGTGTGTGTGTGTGTGTGTGTGTTATCTATCTATTTAACGACTGATAATGCATAGACACACACATGTTATCTATACATACACACTTACGCAAGTAGTGTTGTGTAGGGAGCAAGTTTTCCGTGCTGCACACAAAGCCAGTGCAGGTCCAACACAGCGATTTACACACACTGAATTTCTTCACAAAGCAGCTACGCTTCAGCATGGTTTCATGGCACTTGGGTGCCATATTTCTAGTGTTATCAGGCTCCTGTGCTTAAGACTTACCATGCCCCCGTGACTTTTGCGTCACTGTCTTGCTTCTCGAGTGTGTTACAGCTCCCTCTCATTGCTGCTGCTTTTGAGCCGCACTGGATTCTATGAGGAGGATGATGAGTATAGGTCAGTCTACTTCACACACACACACACGTCTGTATCTAGATGATAACACATATATCTGTTGGTATGTACATATGTGTGTGTGTGTGAGAGAGAGAGAGAGTATTAGGATGTGTACGTACGCACTTGATGTGTACCTTTATCGATAGCTGCATCAAATGTACCCTCTTTAAAAGCGCTCATATCACGTGCATCCATTGTCAGGTCTGAGTTAAATAAACAGCTTATAGTTTAAAAAAATGGTTAAATATATCAAGTTTAAGAATACCTACAGGATAACTGAGGAATATGTGCATATTTCACCTTAAAGTTGTCAAGGACAACTGAAGATAAATCTGTGTTGACAATCTCTTGGTATCCATCGTCAACCATATCATTTGACATCGCTGTCAACAAAAATGTTACATATTCCACTATAGAACTTAGTATACTGTATTACTATATTAATACGTGTGTGGTGTGTGTGTGTGTGTGTCTCTCTCTCTCTCTCTCTCTATATATATATATATATAATAGAGAGAGAGAGAGAGAGACAGACAGACAGACAGACAGAGACAGACAGATATATGTACGTATTAAAAACAGCCGCATCTAGGAATATGCTTGTTGATGATAGGTTGAAATCTGGAATAATCGGAGAACCAATCCAGAGTTGCATCTGGCTGCTCTGCATAACGCTTGTCCCAGTATGAAATTTCTCCATACCCACCACGTTCCGGTACTGAAATGTGTGTGTGTCTATATATATAGAGAGAGAGAGTTAATTTACCTGGAAATTTAACGGATGAGAATGGAGGCACTGAGGCACAGCGAACAGTCGATGTGTGTAATTGCAAGGCGGCTTGCATTACAACAGGCAGTGGCAAGCGCAGCATTCTATAAACCCTAAACCTCTTACTCTGTTTTAGGGTTATTACAAGTGACCCTAAAAAACGCATATTCTATCAAAATGACTTCTTTAAAACAATATTTACATTATTAGCATGAATTGATGTATATTAATATTTTTTTTCACATTTATATATTATAACAGGATTTAAACTTTTCTTATTTCTATAGTGGATATAACAAAATCAACATAAATTACGAAGCCAAGTATATGTCTAAATATATATTAATGTGAATATTTATATATTTTAATATTTTAATTCAATAGTATTTTGAGCGGAAAATAACATTGCCTAATATATACAGATAAATATTATATAATTAGATATATCTGTATAACCTAGATAATTGAAAATGCAAATATTTTATATACGCGTGGTCGTGCATATATATATTTACGTGGTGTTCCCACACACTGTGATGTAGAAAAACTGATATATTTGAGCTTTGATTTATTAATCAATGCATTTAATATATTTTTATTCTCTGTGCATGTTGTTAAATTAATTTTAAAATATCATAATTTAAACCAGAATATGCTGCCCTGTCTCACTTCTGAATCTGCGGATAACTTCAAAATAATAAACAAATCAAATTTTATTAATTTAGTTATTGTCAATATAAACTTGTATATATTATGATAATGTACATTTGATGATTCAGAAAAAAATATACATATATATATATATATATATATATATATAACGCTTAGGATATTATTCAACTAGAGACAATATCATTACCAATTTTTAATTACCAAAGTATAAACTTAAGCATCATGTGTGTGTGTGTGAGTGAGAGGGAGACACCAGAGACACTTGTGCATTTTATTTTATGCAGGCAGTAGTGTTTAAACAATTACTTAAACTGTAAGGGCACACAGTATTATTGTATATTTCCATTTATTAGTACATATGTAAACCTTAAAAACGATACATTAATTTTTTCACTTCCTCACACACGCACACACACACACACATATACAAACAAACAAAAATGCATCTCTCTCTAAACACATACATAAGCGTGGAGCCAGAAATATGACGCTATATCTGTGTTGATTTTCTTCTTAGATGATTTTAAAAGTATTATAGATTATATCATAAGTTTGTAAAGACATAACTATGAATCTTTATAAATATAGATTCTTAAATGACAAGTTTGACATCCGTGATTGTTAAATTTATGTTTTATATATTATATAAATATTTTTGTTCTAAACAACTATATGAAATGAGAGAGTACAAGGCTTTATCAGTAAGCTCCAATTTTTTTAAATTTTTTTTTAAATACTGGGCATATGCGCACAATTGTGAGTTTGTGTGAAACCTTTGGAGTATCAAATTTAACGAGTGTGGTTTTTGGTTTTTAATGTTTTTCAATATTACATATTTAATAATATTAATGAAGAATTTAATTTTCAAATACACAGGGATAAATACATTTGTATTTATTTTTCTATTATTATTAAATAAACTGTTCTTGAAATGGCTTATATCAATGGCTGCAATTTATATTAACATATATTGTTGTAATATGAGCAGTGATTCTTAAGTAAGCTTATACAATTATTTAAACCATAAGGACTACATTATTATTATATAATTATTTAAGCCGTAAGGACATACATTGTTATTTCCATTTGATCGATTGTTAGTAGATTAAATTAACAGAACCATGCTTTTTAAAAAAAATTGTTAATGTTGTTTTATATTTGTTAATAATTATACTTTAATTGATTAATGATAAATTAACGATGCTTTGACGATTTTCAAAATATATATTATAGATTGTAATATAAGTTTGTAAAGAAATAAGGATGAATATCTGAAATACTGGGAATTCATAAATACAAATTCTTAAAACAGTAAGCTTAGTGTTTTATTTAAGGTGCGAGCGTGTGTGAAACGTTTGTAAATAGTTACTGTGCATAAAATTAATTATATATATGTGTGTGTATGTGTGTGTGTGTGTGTACAATATATATGTCTGGGCACATATATGTGTATATTAAATATGTAACTTAATGATAAATAAGTGATCTAAAATTTTAAACATGTAATATGGAAATTTTGTTTTTAATGCTTTTCAAAATTACATATTTAATTATACAATGTAATTTCAAAATTGCAGGGAATATGCATGTTTTTATTTATTTATTATTTATTTGTTAAATAAGCAGTTTACTAAATTAAATTCTAAAACCCCAGGTTAAACACGTTAGGAATCGAGCAACTGTAGCTATTGTACTCTCTGGCTTCCTAATTTTTTTTAACACCAAACAATTTATTTAACACTCTTAATTATGCTCAAGAAAATGCTGCATTTGCTGGATTATTCCAAATGCTCCCTCTCAAACTCAACAACAGGTAATTACACACGCACGTTACAAGTTTTCACACACCTACATCATCTATATAAGTAGTCGTTAAATGTACACATACTTTTAGTACATTCTAACATCTATATAAACATTCAGTATAATGGTCAAGCTAGTATATATGTAAGAAAGAACCTCCTACACACACACACACACACACATGTATACATACATGTAATGTACACGGAGAGACACTGGCAATACTTACAACACACACACACAACACACACATATATATATATATATAAAAGAGCTTTTACAATTAAGATTAATAATTAAAATATTATTTTATATCATGGGTTTGTAGTATTTTCAGTTTTATGATTGATAGATTAATTTAATAATATATATAATGAAAAGAAACAATAAATTTTTTTTCATTACAAAGATCTAAAATTCAATAGAGATATATATTACATGATTATGCATGTTTGATGATATGTATATGAAAAATGCTATGTTGTGAATAGATGTCTTTAGATTTTATATTTAATTAAATTATATTGATTGTTATACATATATATACACTGTGTGAATGTGTGCATACATATTGTATTGTATTGATCCGTTTCACCCCTTAGGGGTTTTAAATGGGTATGCTAATGCACACCTTTGTTGAATATTAAACTCCATATGCATGTGCATCCGACACGTATATATACGCCATATCCATATGAAATAACGTGTAGCTACATAGCATCAGTATGTATCTATGTAATTAATTTAATAAGGAATATACTTTCTGTTTCAGTTTTCCAAATGGGCGTTTGATCTACTGGTATGATTTTCACTTCGGATGCAAGAGGTCTAGAGTTCGATTCTCGAAATGCCTGTTTTATGTATTATACATTTGCCTGTGTTATGTATTATACATATAAGTTTTTATGTTTAGAATATGCGGTCAACAAGGTACATACATACATACATATAGTGTGTGTGGAGAGATGAATACAATTGTATTAAAAATGGAACATAATTTTAATACATGCATGGTATATATAATAAAATATGGACCTTAATATAATGCATATCTCTCAGGCAAATTCTTGTATGGGATGGAATATTCTTTATATATAGAGTTTATAAACATTAATTATTGTACGGTCTCATTCTTATTTAAGTGGTTACTCAACTTAAGGGCGAGTATGAATTTATTTTTCCTTAATTAAGCCCACTTAAGTTAAGTGTGTCTATGTATATATAACTAATACTTCATTAATATTCAGACTTTTACCACCAATTGAGATTCGAAAGGATTAGATCAGATTTTATGTCCTTATAAAAAAGTCTAAAATAATTAATTGAATATGTTAATTACATAATCATGTAATTTTGGTACTGAGAATCACAATAAACATGCTTTGATTAATTATAGTTTAATAAATTTAATTAATATAATCATTATTGATTGTACTAAATCACATTGAAACTATATATACTGTAAATGACATACAGCAAAACTATATATACTGTAAATGACATACAGCAACCCCACAAATTCAACAGAAATACATAAATATTTAAAAACTAATATTATTGATTAACTTGATTAACGTATTGATTATATTGATTAAATTTTTTATTTTATAAATGAAAATAATGCACCTTCTTTTCTTTAAGATTTTTTTTACTGAATAAGCTTGTTATAATTTATTAGCTTTTATTTAACAGTAATTTGGAAAATAAAAATATTCGATCATGTGCATGTCAATATACAAATTTAAATATGTAATCTTAGTACCTTTTTTTTAAATTCCACCGGAGAACGAGTGTGGTACGTTTGAGTTCTTAAAATTATTATTTTAATTATTTGTTATTTTTTTTTTTTTTAGCCTCCTTTCAAACTGAACAACAGGTAATTAAAAACACACGTTGCATATGTATAGGTAGACACACGCACGCAGTACATCGTACCCGCTTTTAGTATATATGTAAGAAAGAACCTCCTATACACACGGAGAGATACTGGCATTACAACAGTTATATATATGTGTGTGTGTTATTTGAAAGAATTTTATTGAACTAAGATTTATGCTTAAATAAAATTTAATATTATTTTAAATGGTAGTATTTTCAATTTTATGATTGATATATTAATTTAATAAGACATATAATGAAAAGAAACAAAAATATATTTTCACATTACAAAGATTTAAAATTCAATATATATATTATGTATTATTTATTCTTTGTGTATATTGTTAAATTAATTTTAAAATACCATAATTTAAAATAAACTGTACTTCAGTTTTGTGACCGATGACTTTAAATAATATACAAGTCGATTTTGTTGATTAATATAGAGCAATGAAACTTCTATATATTATAATAATGTCAGAAAACGAATGTGCGTGTGTGTGTGTGTGTGACATCAAACACACTTGTGTCTAACTCAGTTTTCAATACATACATTGTGCTGCTTTTCAGTGAACCTTGAGCATTCCCTTGCTTATTTGTACTGTTGTGCATAATAATATATGTGTATATATAATATAGGAAAAATTATATTTATACCCATATTTACATATATACCCCTAGAAGTTTTATATTTACATATATACCCCTGAATTTTGATTTAAAACTTCATAAATTTCAAAATTAAAAATTAAAAAGCATTTTTCAAAAATTAATAAAAATTTATAATTAATTTGTGTTTTACTATATTTAAGTCCAAAATACAACCTATTAAACATATATATCACAATATAATAATTATTTTTAAAAATATTCATTTTTTACTATGACAATTTTTTTGATATTTAATACTTAATTATCTCATTTGCAATATATTATGAATTAAAATATATTTTTAATTAATATTATTATTTTAAAAGTCAAAATATTATGATTAAAAATTTTCAAAAGTACATATATAAATTTACAAATTTTAGAGGGGTATATATATGTAAATATAAAACTTTTAAGGATATATATGTAAATATGATAAATTTAAGAGATATAAATATAACATTCCCTGTAATATAACACCGTATAACATGAAAAAAGAACAAAATATTTATATGTATACATCTAGTTTCTTTTTTCATGTTCACTTATACACAGATACTTACATGATTATGCATATTGATGACATGGATATAATAAAATGCTATGTCGTGAATAACATGTACTTTTCTTTAGATTTTATATTTATATTGATTGTTATACATATATATTCACCGTGTGGATGTACGCATGCATATTGTACGACATGTATATGCCATATGCATATGAATACATATATTTTATATGTACGCACATAAAAGTTCCATTGGAGACGTTTCGCTAATAAACACATCAACAAGGAATATACTTCGAGCTTGTAAATGGGCATTTGGTCTAGTGGTATGATTCTCGCTTCGGGTGCGAGAGGTCCCGAGTTCGATTCTCGGAATGCCCCTAAATTACATTTATACGTATTTGTATTTAGAGGTATATCATTAGGTTTCATTTAAAACAAGAGCTTTTAATTAAAATAAGATTTTATAAGATAATTGACGACGTACATACATAAATACACACACCCACGCACATATATATACTTATATAGTGTGTATGTGTACATATGTATATATAATGAAATATGGACCCTAATCTCTCTCTCTTTTTCTCTCTCACACACACACATACACCAACGGGTACTTACCGGTTGAAGCAGGAAGGCATATTCTTGTATACGGTGGGCATAACATAAATATTTGCTGTCTTTGTGAAAGAAGAATTTATACATAGTTAACTTCTAACAACTTATACACTAATCATACACACATGATCATGCATATGTTATACATGATTTTCTTTAGATGTTTAGTTAAGTTATAATGGTCCTTAATATAGAATTTATGTTATATATACATATAAGAATAACTATTTGTGCTTATTGAAGAAAACCACTCTATTATTGAAGAAATTAATAAAACCTATAAACAACCTATATTTAGGTAAAGATTTTTAGGTTGTACTTCTAATATTAATATATAAATCATAAATTATATTATAAGTTTGGACTACTGCAGCAAGAAGGAATTTATAAATCTAAATTCTTAAATAACAAAATTTGTTTGCTCCTGACACAGTTTAACATGTTGAATTTATGTTTTATATCTATTTTAAATCCGTATATTATATATTCTTAACAACTACAGTATATGAAATGAAAAACGCAAAAGGTTTTATCATCCATCCTATAAGGCCATCACAGTAAGCTCCAATTCTATATTGTGTACGTGCACAACGTGTTTTATTGTAGGTGCTTGTTTGTGTGAAACCTTTGGAAGTAGTTGCTGTGCATAAAATATATATATTTGTGAAGATTGTTCAATTTATATTAAATACTTATTGCTTAAACCATTTCACCATGAAAATTTTAATTTTAAAAGCTGAATATAAAACAGTATCAGAAGATTGCATATAAAACTGCATGATTTATAAAATGTGTGTGTGTGTGTGTGTATGCAACTCATGTGTGTGTGAGAGAGAATACATTTTAATAAGAAACTGTATATAAAGTAAGAAATGACATTTAATAGAGAATTTTTGCATATAAGTTTTTGTAATATGAAATAATAGTTTGTTTGAGATGCTCAATTTTAAAAATACATATAAAAATAATGTTTATGAAATAAATTATTTTATTCATCTATCAATTAATTAAAAAAAAAATTCTATGTATATGACTTTTACAGGGTACGTGTGTATTCCATTTCACACACATTAATCGTAAAAAACCCTGAAGCATTGTCTGCTATCCTCTTTAAATATTTGATAAACTAGTTTTACTACCTTAATTGAATATGTAACTCTATAGTATTTTATTTGCTAAAGTTAGTCATATAAGATTTAAGTAGTTGATCTAAAAAATTTAAGATGTAATCTTACTATCGTTTTTCAACGTTCTACTGGAGATTATCAATTTGGTTTATTTTTTTAATGCTTTTCAATAGTAAATATTAATTATATACTTATGAACAATTTATCTCTTAAAATAATTTATTTAAATTTTTACTTACTAGTTCTTAAATAAACTGTTCTTGCCTTGTAGCATTTTAATAAATGGTATTCTATTTTTTATATCAATGGCTGTAATGAGTGTTGCTTATTGTATTCCCAAAATCTCTATACAATCATGCAGAGGTTCACAAGGTTAAAGACGTTAAGAATCGAGCAACTGTAGTTATTGTACTCGCTGGCTTCCTATTTTTTTCAACACCAAACAATTTATTTAACACTCTCAGTAACTACACACACGTTAATACATCATATATATAAGTAGACTATAGACATACATAGAAATGTGTACAAACACACTCTTAGTACATTCTAACATCTATATATCAATATACATACATATACTATACATATACATGTAATGTACTGGACAAGAGTTACATATGTGTAGATATATGTGTGTGTGTGTGTACACATGTGTTTATTTATGTTTGAAAGAGTTTTACTAAGATTAATGATTAATAATTTAATTTATTATATATAAATCATGGTTTTGTAGTATTTTCAATTTATGATTGATAGATTATTCTAATAATACACATATGGAAAAAACGAAAATATTTAAGATTCGTAATTCCATATATATATATATATATATATATATATATATATACACACACACACACACACATTTTTTTATTATTTCATTCTTTGTGCATATTGTTAAATTAGTTTTAAAATATCATATTTAAACCATAGTTAATGGGTCTGATGACTTGTAATTTAATAAGTTGCTTACAGTTCAACAGTGAAAATTATCAATAGTTAAATGAACTATGGTAAATATGTATTTGTTTTTATTATTTGTGTATGTAATATATATATATATATATATTATAGACACACACACCACACACACACACACACATTAGTGTTTATTACGAGCGTAATTGTTGCTTTTTGTGAAATATCATGTTATACTTAATTTATAGTTTAAGTATAAACTTAACTGTCCTGTCTTATTGATTAAACATATTTCACAATATTTTAAATTATGTGAGTACGTATTTAAAAATTAAGTACTTACAAGCATGGACAGCAATTAATTATTGTTGAATAAAAGTTAATATAATAAATAAGCTTATTCAGTAAAACATCTTAAAGAAAGCAAGGTGCATTATTTTCATTTACAAGTTAAAATTTAACAATAAAATCAGTACTTTAATCAATCTAATCAAATATTATTTAGTAACTAAAAATATAATTGTGTATGTCATTATAAAAAAGGGATATTAATTAAAGTATATAGGTTCAATGTGATTTGGTTGAAAACTACTAAATCAATAATGATTATATTGATGATATTAATTAGATATTTTAATTTATAGTTAATTAAAGTATGGTATTTAAACTATGTATTAACAAATTGTTTATTATTATTCTCTTAGCTGCATACACACATATATACACATCGGTAGTTTATTTTTACGCTGCATTACAGTTTTGATGTACATAATTTTGTAATTTATTTATTTTTTAAATTTTAAAATCATTACAAGGACATGAAAATCAATATAATCCTTTAAGATTTCAACTGGTGAAATAAGTATATGTAATATTTTTTATATATATTGTTAGTGACTTAATTATTTAATATATAATTTATTAATTAATAGACCCTTAATTCAATTATTATTTTAAATTTAATTTCTTAAATTAGATCCTTAATTTAGTGAATTTATCTTTAACATGGATCCGTGTTGATGAGTTTATTCTTCAGAATTTAACTAATTTTTTCAGAATACATTTCTTCAGAATTTAACTAATACATTTTCAGAATTTAACTAATGTTTTTATGATATAAAATATAGCATTTTAAAAATATTATATAGTAATTATGAAATAATAAAAATATAAATTTAAAATATAATATACTATATATGTCACGGTTAAAATTAATTAACTAATAAATTATAATCACCTGATTAAGTATATACTAACAGACTCTTGACGCTTAGTCTTTATAGTTGAAAAGAGAGAAATTAACAAATTTACATATATAATAAAATTAAAAATATTCCATTTTAAATCGTGTAAATCTCTCTCTCTCTCTCTCTCTCTCTCTCTCACACACACACACACACACACACACACACACACACACACAACAAGGCATGCATACACCAACTCAGGGTACTTACCTGTTGATGCAGGAAGTGTAACATATATATATAATATATTTGCTGTCTTTGTGAGAGAAGAATTTACACATAGTTAACTTCCAAAAATTAATTTAACCATCCACTTCATATACACACTTCATATGTTTTGACATGTGTGCATAATTTACACATGATTTTCTTTTTATTTCTTTAAATTTAAATTTAAGAAATTAATTTGGTCCTTTAATATATAATTTATGTTATATATTTATATATATGTATACACACACACACACACATGTACATGTATGTGACCAGTGATTCTTAAACAAGCTATACAATTAGAACACCCAGTATTATTTCCATTTGTTGATTGTTAGTAGATAAAAGTAACACAACCGTGTTTAAACAATGGGTAAGTAAAATGCATTACATACTGTACTTAGTTTATAGTTGAAGTATATATTAAATGTGACACCAAACAATAATATATATATGACTAGTACTTATTTAATGTTGAAATTTGAAAGGACTACATCAGAATTCCAATGTCCTTATAAAAAATTAATTAATCAAAAGGTTAATTACATAATCATGTTACTGTATATTGAGAATAATAATAAACAATTTGTTATTACGTAATAATGTGAAACATAGTTTAGTGAAACTAATTATATACTTTGATTAACTATAATTTAATATATTTAATTAGTATAATCATTATTGATTTAGTAATTTTAATTAGATCACATTGAAAGTATATACTTTAATTAATATTCTTTTTAGAATGACATCCAGCACTGTTGTAAATGAAAATAATGCACCTTGATTTCTTTAAGATGTTTTACTGAATAAGCTTGCTTATAATATATTAACTTTTATTCAGCAAATAATTTGGAAAATACATGCAGACGTGTGTGCGTGTGTATACATGACTTTCATCTGTAAATACAGGGTATGTGTGTATTCCATTCACACACATCATTCTTTAAAAACCTAAACATTCTATAAATTAATCAGTTTTACTACCTGAACTTTAGAATTAAATATGTAATTCTATGGTATTTTATTTACTAAAGTTATTCATATAAGATTAAGTTATTCATATAAGATTTAAGTAGCTGATTTAAAATTTTAAATATGTACTGGTCTTCAACATTGCACCGATGAGTACAGTTTTTGTTTTTAATGCTTTCAATATTACATACTTATGAACAATTTAGTATTTAGAATTATTTATTTTAATCTTTTTATTTAACATTATTTTTAAATAAATTGTTGCATTGTAGCATTTTATTAAATGGTCCTCTTTATCCGATTATGCAGAGGTTCACGCAATGAATTAGGCCAGATTAGAATTGAACTGTAACTATTGTATTCTCTGGCTTCCTTTTTTCAACACCGAACAATTTATTTAACACGATAAATTCTACTCAAGAAAATGCTGCATTTGCTGGTTTATTCCATAGCTCCTTAAACTGAACAACAGGTAATTACACACACACACGGCGTTACAAATTCTCACACACATACATTATATATATGACACACACGCAGGCACGCACACTTTTAGTACAATCTACACATATATATACATGTAATGTACACGGAGAGATACTGGCAAAATATGTGTGTGTGTGTACGTATGTAAATATGTCATGTGTTATTTATGTTTGAAAGAGTTTTATAAAACTAAGATTATGATTATTATTTTAAATCATGGCCGTGTAATATTTTTAATTTTTTAATAACATATAATGAAAGAAATAATTTTATATTACAAAGATTTAAATTCAATATATATATATATATATTTATTCATTGTGCATATTGTTAAAATTAATTTTAAATATTATAATTTAAACCAAAATCTGAGTCACCTTCCGGTCGCGATGACTTCAAATAATACAAACCAAATCTGTTAATTTAATATACAGCAATGAACTTGTTATATTACGATAATGTCAGAAAACAAAAAAAAAAAAAAAGAAAACAAAAAAATTATATATATATATATATATATATAAACTGTGTGTAACATCAACACACTTATGTCTAACTCTCATTATGTACATTGTGCTGCTTTTTCAGTGAATCTAGAGCATTCTCTTGCTTATGTGTGCGTGTGCGTGGGCGTGTGTGTGTATAACCATATAACATGATAAAAGAACAGAGTATTTATATGTATAACACAGTAATGATTATGCATACTTGATGATATATATATAATAAGATGCTATCCTGTGAATAGCATGTTTTTTTAAAAATTTATATTTAATTAAATTATATTTATTGTATATATATATACGACCACTTTAGTTGAATATTAACTCTAGGACCCTATGTTATGTCATATCCATGTGCATCTGACACATCTATATATCCATATGCATATGAATACAGAAAATTGCATATTTATATGTACGCACATAAAAGTTCCATTGGAGACGTTGCTACATAGCATATGTATGTTTCAGTATGTATCTAGTACATTAAAATAAGGAATATACGTTGAGTTTCACTTTTGCAAATGGCATTTGGTTGAGTTTCACTTTTGCAAATGGTTTGGTCTAGTGGTATGATTTCGCTTCGGGTGCGAGAGGTCTCGAGTTCGATTCTCGGAATGCCCCTAAATAATATTTTAACAACTGTATGTGTGTTGTGCATATGTTTAGAGGTATGTCACAGGTTTCATTTAAAGACATTTATACTCATTATAATGGTATATATGTAGTAAGATTTTATATATATATATATATAAGCATGAGTATTATAAATGATATTCAAATTTTTCTTGGTGACGGATAACCCTTATGTACTATAACATATATGAGATTCAAAATATATATATATTCGTGTGTTATGATGTTGATGGGTTGGAAGCATATATTAGCGGTTTGAGAATATACAGGAATATGCGTTCAGCAATGAAAATGTACGTATTTGCTGGATATGGAAAATATGAATTGAGAGCTTGAGAGTATACTCTAATATAATGCATCTCTCTCTCTCTCTCTCTCTCTCTTCCACACACACACACACACACACACAAGGCATGCATACACCAACTCAGGGTACTTAATGGTTGAAGCAGGAATGCATATACAGAATATGTAACGTATATAATATATTTGCTGTCTCTGTGAAAGAAGAATTTATGCATAGTTAACTTCTTACAATCATTTAACCATCCTGTACTTATACACTAACCATATACACACATATACATGATTATGCAGATGTTATGATATGTGTGTATAACATGATTTCTTTAGTTTTCACATTTAAGAAATTATGTTTAAATCATGTTGGTCCTTTAATATAGATTTATGTATATATATATGTGTGTGTGTGTGTGTTGTGTGTGTTGTTTTGACGGAAATCACTCTGTTATTGAAAAAAAGATGCTTATGTATGATAATTAGCATGACATTTATCATTAATTCTTTATAAAACCTAGACACATTCTATTTAGAAAAAATAGCTAATATATAAAAGGCTATATAATATTTTTCTACACACTACATGTGTGTAAGCGTGGAGCAAATAAATATATATTGAATCTGATTTAACAATTTTTAAATAACAAATTTGTTGCTTCTTTTACATGTTGAATTTATGTTTGTATCTTGTTGAATTTGTATAAATGTATATTCTTAACCACTTATGAAATGAGAAAGGCCACCACAGTAATTCAACTCTATATTGTCTATGTGTAGTATATATGAGTTTTTAATTATTAATGAATTTTAAATATGTTTAATATATTTAATAAGGGTTTATGAGGTTTAGAAGGTTTTAGGGGTTTAGGGTTTTGAGTGGCATAAAATATATTAATCTTTATTTTGTGAATATTGTTAATCTGTATTAATTACTTACTTATCACTTAAACCATTTCACCATGACAAGTTTAACTTTAAATCTGAGATTAATGATCTATGATGAATGAAACATAAAATTCAATATATATAATAATTTTTTTTGTGCATATTGTTATATTAATTTAAAAATATCATAATTTAAACGAAATGCGAGTCAGCGTCATTTCAAAATAATAATCAATTTATTAATGTATACCAGCAATGAAATTATTATGAATGTCAAAAACGAATATATTCGTGCGTGTGTGTGTTTCTCTTGCTTATTTGTTTACTGTTGTGCATAATAATATACTGTGTGTGTGTGTGTGTGTGTGACACCATAATAATGAATAGAAAAACAGAGTATTATACTTTCGATTTAGATTTTAAATTATATTAATTGTTATCATATATATACACCGTGTAGAAGTGTGCATGCATATTGTATTGTATTGAATTTACAGCCGTTTCACCCCTCTAGGTTTAAATGGGCAGCTAACACTTTTGTTGAATATTAAACATAGGACAATATTTTATGTGCATTGACACATATATATATACGCCATATGCATATTTTTATATGTACGCAGTGTTGCTACGTAGCATATGTATGTTCATATATTATATAATATAATACTATTATATTATAAACACAGCATATGTTAAGTTGGTTCGAGTTACAATTTTGGAATGGGCATTTGGTTTAGTGGTATGATTCTCGCTTGGGTGCGAGAGTCCAAGTTCAATTTCGGAATGCCCCTAAATAAAATAATATAGTCTATACAATTGTTAATACGTAATAATGTGATACACTGAAACTAGTATATTGATTAACTAAAATAAATATATTTAATTAATATAATTAATTTAGTAATTTCAACTAAATCACATTCAACCTATATACTTTAATTAATATCTTCTTTTAAAGTGACTTTTATGAAATTTATAATGAAACCGAAGTACATTTTGCAATTTAAATATTTAATTGATTAAAGTATTTTTATATGAAATTAATTTTCTAATTTTGCAAATGAAATATTTCTTTAAGATGTTTTACTGAATAATATTAGTTTTTACAACATTAACTCGGGAAATCAGCAAATGTCCCAAATATTTGCTAAAGTCGCGTGCATGTGTATATATACGGACGTGTGTTATGACTTTTACCTGTAAATCCAAAAACATTATTTAAACAAAAAAACCCTGAACATTTTCTGCTCTGTCCTCTTTAATATTTAATATAAACTAGCTTACAGTTTTTACTACCTGAACTGAATTTTAGAACTTAAATATGTAATTCTATGGTATTTTTATTTACTAAAAATTGCTAAACTTTTAATATGTAATGTTATTATCATTTTTCAGAATTCCATGAGACAAGCAACTTTCTAATGCATTTTAATATTACATATATAATCATATACTTATGAACACTGTAGTTTTTAAATTATTTATTTTAGTGTTTCTAATTATTATTATTTTTATATAAATTGTTCTTGCCTTGTGCTTTTAGTAAAGGTTGTTGTTCAGTTTGAGAGGAGCCATGAAATAAACCAGCAAATGCAGCATTTTCTTGAGCAGAATTTAGAGTGTTAAATAAATTGTTTAGTGTTGAAAAAATAGGAAGCCAGATAGTACTAATAACTACAGTTGCTCGATTCTTAACATCCTAATTCCTTGTGTGAACCTCTGGGAACACGTTAATACATATATATATATAAGTAGACGTACATAGAAATATGTAAACACACTCTTAGTACAGTCTAAATCTATATGTCAAGTGCTGCCCGCTTTTAGTATAACATCCTACGTGTGTATGGTGTTATATATATATAATATAATACATGTGTTTATTTTGTTTGAAAGAGTTTTATAGAACTAAGATAAATTTTAATTTAATATTATTTTAAATTATGGTTTTGTAGTGTTTTCAATTTATGATTGATGGGTTATTTTAATAATAGAGATAATGAATATATATTTTATATTATTTATCCTTTGTGCATATTGTTAAATTAATTTTAAAAATATCATGTTTAAACCAAATTGTGATTAGGCCCGGTGACTTCAAAGTAATAAACAAAAAATTATTTTGTTAATTTACTATACAGCAATGAAACATGTATATATTATTTCATTCATATGTATATATATGTGCATGTGTACACACTGGAGAACATAGCATATATGTTTCAATATGTATTTACATAAGTACTATTATATTCATAAACACGTCGTACGTTAAGTTCTTATAGTTTAAAAAGGATATACTTTGAGTTTTATTTTTGTAAATGGGCATTTGGCTAGTGGTATCATTCTCGCTTCGGGTGCGAGAGGTCTCGAGTTCGATTCTCGGAATGCCTCAAGAATAAATTTGTGTGTGAGTGTTCGTTCTTATGATGTTATAGTTATATGGAGTTCTGAAGGCATTTATAATGTATTATTATGAAGTTAAATTAACCGTAATATAAAATATAATGAATTTAAGCTATTAATATATTCCAATTGCTTAACAGACGAACATTACAGGAATATGCAGTCAGCAATGAAATGTACGTATTTGTTTAGAGACAACTGTATTAAAAAATAGAACATATTTATACATGCAGGGTATCGCAGCATACATATGTATATACAATGAAATATGGACCATAACACATGAGTTTCTTTAAATTTCAAATTAAGACCTTTAATATAGAATCTATGTTATATATATAATATTATATATTATAATATATATATAAGTATTTATGCTTGCCACTTTATTATCTCATTGCTTGTAATGCAAAGATTTATCATTAAATTCTTTATAAAACCTATATACAGTTTAATTTTGATGCAGGCACTGTACATAAATAGCCAGGAGATGTGATTGTTCAGACTTATGTTTATATATGTTTATGTTATTATGAAAATATAATTTTGACCATTGATTTTTTTTCTCTTTAGAATCGTCTCAAAGATTGTTTTATTTAAACTTCTTTAAATTATTCTAAACTAAAATAATCTTTAAATAATTTAATCGTAAAAACTATTAAATATGTAATTAGAATTCAATCTGAACTATTAATCGTAAAAATATATTAAATTATACTTATATATATTAAAATTTCTAAAGAACATAAACAAAATTATTTATAATGGACAGAAAATATATCAACATACTTGTCTCTCTCTCTCTCTCTCTCTCTCTCTCTCTCTCTCTCTCTCTCTCTCTCTCTTCTTCTCTTATATATATATATATATATTAATCTATATTTTGTGACTATTGTTTAATCTATATTAATTGCTTGCTTATTTCTTAAACCAGTATTAGAAGATTACATGCTTTACGTTCATGTATGTAATGAGAGAGAGAATACATTTTAATAAGAAACCGTATATAAAATTTATGAGATACAATTTAATAGAGTGTTTGCATAAGCTTTTGTAATATGATAATAATGCTTTGTTTGAGATGCCCAATTGTTTAAAAAAAATAACGTTTATGACATAAATTATCTTATTCATCTATTATTCATAAATTATCTTATTTCGATATTTATATTAAGATTCTCGTACTTCAAAAGAAATATTACAAATCACAAAGAAGCACGTCTGAAGAATATGGAAATTAGAATTAAAGCGTTTTATTATTATTAACTGTTTAATGTCTATACTAACTAACACTAGGCAATAGACATTTTATTATATATGTGTGTATATACAAGATTTTCTCAAGTATATATGTTTATATGTGTCATATGTTAGTGTGTATATCACACACGCGTACAGACATCTTAGGTAATCATTTTACATGTACATGTAAAGAAATCGACTATTACACAAGATTGCATTTTGTATGTATTCTCAGGCTAGTTAAAATAAGTAAAAAGTTTAAAATATTTATCTTTTAAGTAAATTTAAATGATGTGTTATTGAAGTATTTAAGTATTTAAGTATATCATATACCGAGATCAAATTGAATAATTAGGTCATGGCATGGTTACTGATTAAGAGCGAAAGATATACTGTGGTAAGTTAATACCATGTAAATGTAAAGATTCTTCAGGAATATACTGGACACCCATTTTATTAAAATGAAACTTTTTGAATCCATTATTTATAAATATGTATAGTATAGTGTATTTCATATTACTATATAATACTATGTTGTATACACATGTAAAAATTATGAAGAAATGTATGTCGATGTGTAGTAAATGATTATGTAATTAATTTTTTTTAATTAATTTTAAAATCTTAGCGATGGTGGGTTACAAGGACATGGAAATATGATATAATCCTTAGGTAGGTATATATTATAACCTCTGTATTACACAATCGCGTTTTTGTTAAACTGGAATTTTTCTTGTGATAGTTAAATATTTAATTAATATACTCATTATGGATTTAGTAATTTCAAATAAATCACATTGAAGCATTATACTTTAATTAATATCTTTTTTTTTAATGACATCCAGAACCATGCGAAGTGCTGAAAGAGATATATATGTAAATTTAAATATTTTATCACTAAATAATATATTAATTAAAGTACCGATTATATTGATCTAAATTTAATTTTAATAAAGATAATGATGTTTTACTGAATAAGATTTTTATAATATATTAGCTTTTATTCAACAATAATTAATTTGTCCCTTTTATGAAAAATAAAATCTTTTTGACATGCATACATACAGATGTGTGCGTGTGTATATATGACTTTTACAAGTAAATACAGGTACGTGTGTATAAGCCCTCTTTAAATATTTAATATAAACTAACATAGTGCTTTTACTATCTGAATTAAAATATGTAGTTCTATGGCATTTTGATTTACTAAAGTTATTGTAAACTTTAAATAACTGTAGAGAGACAATCGTGCTTTTTGGTTTAAATGCTTTTCAATATTACATATTTAATCATATACTTATGAACAATTTAGTTTTAAAAATGATTTATATACTTGTTTTGACTTATGTAGCATTTACTATAAAATGTACTCTGTTTTTTAGGGTTCTTATATCAATGGCTGCAATTTGTGTTGCTTGTTGTATTCCCAAAATCTCTATACAATCATGCAGAGTTCACACAAGGAATTAGGCCAGGTTAAACACGTTAACAATCGACCAACTGTAGCTATTGTACTCTCTGGCTTCCTATTTTTTTCAACACCAAACAATTTATTTAACACTCTTAATTCTGCTCAAGAAAATGTTGCATGTGCTGCGTTATTCCAAATGCCTCCTTTCAAACTGAACAACAGGTAATTACACACACACACACACACACACACACATTAGAAGTTCTCTCTCTCTCTTCTCTCTCTCACACACACACACACACACACACACATTAGAAGTTCTCTCTCTCTCTCTCTCTCTCTCTCTCTCTCTCTCTCAACACACACACAACACACACCACCACACGTTAGAAGTTCTCACACATACATTGCATATATATAAGTAGACACACACACACACACAGAAAGGTACACACGCATACACGTATATGTATGTAAATGCATATACACACACATATATACATATATATTAGGTATTTTCTGGTGAGAGCGGGTGAATCAGAGTACGAGACAAAGGGAATTATAAAGACAAATCCAGTGGCAAAGACATCAATAGACAGTGGACTGTCTGAAACAGGAAAGAAGCAGGCGTTGCAAGCAGCACTCAAACTCAAGAAACTGGAAGCATGCACAGACAGCTGCTGGATATGGCCTTCCATCACTCAAAGGGCTTATCAAGCTGCTGAACTTATTGCTTACGTGAACCAAATATCACGCATTCTGTATACACACACACACACATGAGTATATTAACATACACATACGTACTAAGTATGTACATCATCTCTATAATATCTCTCTCTCTATATGTATATACATATATGTGTGACTTTGTTACAGTCGTATTGTCCCAGAGTACAGTTTCTTGGATTCTCGAGGTCTCGGTGCATACGAAGGCAAGGATTTGAGACTTCTAGAAGAGGTTATATATCTATATCTATCTATCTATCTATCTATCTAGTGTATAATAGCTCATTTACTTGTACATCTCTCTCTCTATATATATACTGTGTGTGTGTGTGTGTTGTTAATGATTCAATAATAAGTGTACTATACCTTGTGAAGGTGTATGAAATGGATTCATCGTCTCAGCAATCACGGCCACCTCCAAATACAGACGGGACTCCAAACGAGAGTGTATCCGATGTGTTTGTGCGTGTCACACAGCTCATGTCTGTTATAGAAACTCAATATTCTGGTGAAACAGTCATCATAGTCTCCCCTGATTCTGATAACCTCTCTGTTCTTCAGTCCGGTCTATACGGACTAAACGTCCGCAGGTATGATTGTTAAGCATTAAAAACCCATAGAATTATTGTGAATTAAATTACAATATTTAATATTATTAAATATTAAATATTTTTTTAATATTAAATTGAATCCAATGACCCATACCTGTATATCTCAGGCATAGTGAGCTTGCATTTGCACCTGGTGAGGTAAGAGGTGGATATCAAGTCTATTCCAGCTCCACGTGCTCCTATTTCTGGGTTTTTGCTTAAATATATTAATTAATTATTAAAATGTATCAATTATTTAATATTTTATTAATTTTATTAGTCTTTTAAAAGTATGAAAGATTACTTGTTAAAAAAGTATTAACAAATATTAATCATTATTGAAATAATTTTTATATAAATATGTCTGGTGTGAAGAATTATAATAGAGCAAGTTGTATACATATGCAAACACACGCGCACACGCACACACACACACACACAATTAATCGTGCTATGGTCAATTAGTTCTGTATATATATCCATCCAGCTAATATATTTTCAGACACGTGTATACATATGTATCTCTCTGTCTCTGTATTGTAACGTGTATAGGCTGCTTATAAAATCAATATTAAAGAAATTCAAACAAGAGCATATTTATATTTATCTGAAATGATATAAAAAATTCAATAACACATGTTTAAGCTATTTTACTTAACTTGTTAAGCAATACCTTTAATAGTGGTAAATTTTATAAAGCTGTTATTCAAAAGAGTTAGAATTATATCCTATCTCTTATTATTTAAGATGTTCTTCAGCATAATCAAAACTGCTGAAATAAAATAAAGAAATAACTTTAGAACGCTGGACCAATATTTCTAAAACACACACACCACACACACACACACACAGTTCCACAAATTCTGTTAAGAACTAATGTGTAATAAGAGAAACAGAAAGAAGACAATATATAGTATATTATTCCGGTAAAATTCTCGTGATAGCAAGGGTATAGATAAAAAGAATGGGAAGAATCCTTAATAAATCAAAATTACCTTCACAGAGAAGATTCAGCTCGCTTCGTCTTGTTAGGTTCGAACACATACTTAACAAGCGAGTCCTTGATGTTCAACAGCTCGGGGAACTCCTTCTCCATCTTCTTCGTGTCCAACTCGTTGTTGCTCCTTGGTGCCACTATCACCTTGGCCTGCTCCTCCAGAGTGAAATTCGACCACTTGAACCCGCGGTCTATGTAGTCCCTGTACATCTCCAGGATCTCGTTATGCGAGACCGTACCTGGGTTAGTGAAGTTGTATATGCCCGTGCAGTTGCGTCTTGCCATCTCGATGGTCATTGGAAGAAGCTCGTCTAGCACGGTCATGCTGTTGGGGATGTTCACCACCTTCTCGTATCGTGTTATCTTGGTTATAAAGTTCCGTGGGTTGCTCAAGTCCGAGGAGATTGGCATCCGCACTCTTAGAGTGCACACATTGTCGTAGCACTTTAGTAGATCCTCCACCTACAGTTAGTGAGGTCAGACTCAATCTCTCTCTCTCTCTCTCTCTCTCTCTCTCTCTCGTGTGCGCGACGTGTTGACAACTCATGGTTGCATATAAAGCCAGTAGTCATACAACATTGGACTTCCAACATAATATCAACGGATACAACAACGCAGAAACAAGAAAATATACATATATGCACACAGACAGGCCACGCACAAATGAATCGCTCACAAAACCATAAACCCTCCTCAACACTAACTTCCATAAAAACCCAATTCTATAAACATAAAAATTATGTGCTTAATGTGTATAAAAATTCCTATAATGCGTATACGGATATACAAATTATTAACTTATGGTATATGCAGTGTTGATTAACCACGGTTGGTTAGACTCACAAATACTACACACACACACATGCATAAACAACCCGGTCACAATCTAAAACTATAAACCCACTTCAAATAATGGAACATAAAGGCCCACATCCCTGAATCACATGAACAAACAAGAGCACAAGCACACGTACACAACCCATATATGGATGTATGCATAAGTGCGTGTGAACAAACAAACATAAGAAGGCTTACCATGGCTTTGGTCTTGGAGTAAAAGGAGCCTGTGAAGTTGGGTGTATCCTCCTCCTTGAATCCAATACCGCTGTTAATAGGACGCTTCTCATCATACTCGAATATGCAACCCGTGGCAAAGTTCATGAGAAGCAATCCCTGCTGCTGGCAGACGTCCGCGAGAGTCAAAGTCCCTACCACATTCGCCCTAATAGTCTCCACCTTATGGCTTTCGCACCAGTCCACGTTGGGACGCCCAGTTACACCTGCTGCATTGAAAACATGCGTCGGCTTCACAGTCACTATATCCGCCTCAATCTGTGACCTGTTCTCCAGTCTTCCCGTACCGTACTCGTATGGAATCCCTCCTTCGCACATATCTTACCCAACAGTCCACCAATCCAACCTGTTCGTCCGTAGATGAGCAGTTTCATAGCCGGTTTTAGAGAAGACTTCTTGGGAACAATCATCCCAACATTGGCACGGCCATTCGTCTGATCCCCACGTATCATCTCTTCGTCCTCGTTTGAGAGTTTGTCACCGGCCATTGTTAACATTCTTGGGTGAGGAACCAAGGCTCCCGAAACATCACCCCACCAATCCGGATGCGTCGTGTACCACTGCATCGTCTTAAGCAGACCTTCCTCCCACGTTGTCCGTTCTTGCCATCCCAGCTCTTTAAGCTTCTTATCATCCAGGAAATACCTATATCCATATGCAAAAAAACGTAAGTACACGTATGTGTGTGTGTGTGTCTGATGCGCGCGTGCGTAACTAATTGTGCAGCTGTTCATATTCTACATTAAAATATATTCGACACGAGATAATTGCAAATAAACCGTGAGTGCCTATATAGCAGGGTGTGTATCTGAGTACCTTTGGTCGTTGAACGGCCTGTTGTCAACGAACTGAATGCAGGAATCCGAATCGAGTTTGAAGAGCTTGCAAATATCCTTCGCAACGTCTAGAACTCGTCTCTCCTTCCTCGTTCCAATGTTGTAAACATGACCAACCTCACCTTTATGAAGGACAACTTCAAAAGCCTCAGCAACATCTTCAGCATAAAGATAACTCCGGACATTGCTTCCGTCTCCGTGAATCGGAAGTGGTCGGCCTTGCATCGCCAGAAGTATGAATTTCGGAATGAGCTTCTCGGGGAACTGATTCGGACCATAGACATTGTTCCCCCGGGTGGTGATAAACGGAAGCCCGTAAGAGCGGCCGTAAGCCATGACGAGCATCTCAGCTCCCGCCTTGGTAGCCGAGTACGGATTAGTGGGCAGCAGCTGCGAGGCCTCGTGATTGCCCACAATTGCATCGGCCTCCGTTTCGCCGTATACCTCATCCGTGCTCACGTGAATAAACCGGCGGATCGTGCCGGCGACTTTGCAGGCCTCAAGCAGCACGTGTGTTCCATAGATGTTGTTCTTGGTGAACTCAAAACTGTTACCAAACGAGTTGTCGACATGAGTCTGAGCCGCAAAATGCATTATCGTGTCGATCTCCTCCGTGATGAGCAGATAGTTCACAAGATCCGCGCTTGCTATGTCGCCTTTGACGAACTTGAAATTCCTGCTCTCCTTAGACACATAGAGATTTTTGAGATTCGAACAGTAATCGAGCTTGTCTAGAACCACGATCTTGTACTGCGGGTAGTTTCGTACCAGGCGATTCGCGACGTGCGAGGCGATGAATCCCGCAGCGCCAGTGATCAAGATGTTGCGCGGTGTGTGCTGCGCTCGATTCGGCTCCCCGTTGCACGCATCTGCCGTCATCTTGACACTCTAGATCTGCACCAAAATCAAAATAGCTCAAAACACAAAATAGCTCAAAATAAGGGAAAAATCCGCAAAATAGCGAAAATCATCAAAATATACACGAAAAGAAGGATTTTTCACGCCAAGATCAAAAAAAAGAGAGGAGAATGACGGATCGAACAACCTAGATTGAGATTTTTTCCATACCTAGCTCACGATCTTTGCTCGATCTGTCCTCCGCGAAGAATCACAATGCAGCATAAGAATAAGAGCTATGGCGCTCAAGAACACGAAAAAAGAATTAGGGTAAGTAGCCCAGGCAAGCAGAGTCTTCTCTTACATATGAAGCCTTCGTCGTTATAGCGGCCGACGGATATTCCTTTTCTTGGCCTGCGTTGTGCTTAAATTGACTCCCCTTGCCGGAATATTCCTGTCGGAATCCGTCAGACGTTAGCGCTAACTACCACCATTTGGTAAAAACTAAACATTTACCACGTCAACACGTAAATAGAGAATTTGATTCCTCGCTTGTTAAAGTCATGACGTGAAAAAGAATTAGCGAGATCATAGGAGATCTGCACACTTTTATTTATATTATTATCGATTTTTAATATTCAATTAATTTTTTAATTTTTATAACATCTTAAAAAAACTATTAAAAACTTGCATTCAAATGGGTAACAGAGCGACGGCACTTCCGTATACGACTATTTCGCCTGAAGCAACTCCGGCATGCTTAGGTTCTTTAAAACAATACGTTGCAAAAGTCACCCTGCAAATACACCACACATGTCAAATGCGTAACATTGACAGAATGCATGTATATATATATATATATATATATATATATATATATATAAGTACATTAACTGCTTATAATTTCAATAAACTGTGTTAATTAAACTAAACTTACTTGTAGTGTCGTTTAAGTTGCACAATCTGTGTGACAGTAACTTCCGCCAAAAGCTTGTCGTCAGCAAATGCAGGCTCCTGAAAGTTTAATGTTTGTGAAACGTAGATTGCCCCTGGCTTCAAGTAAATAAACATATATAAGATAATGATGTGAAACTGATGGGAAACTAGCAATTCATTAGTTAGTATTGATGTAAAATATACTTTACTTACAAAATTGCAGCCTATTATCGCGGGGAAGAGCCCAGCACAGAGGATCTCGTGAACCAAATGACGTGAACCAAATCCTTAATTAATATAAGGAGTATCAGCATAATGTGTGAAATATATATTGTACTAATAACATAAGTTTATATATATAATGTATAGTGACCTGCTGAAGTAATCCCAGACAATTCTGAGTACTTAACTAGATCATGTTGGAGAAGGTCCGAACCATGGTAAACTTCTTGCCTATTTCAACTATATTCGGAGCATGTTCTCTCGAATATCCTCTATCGTTATCTTGTTTTGAACTTGTTAAACCTCGCAACATATCCCAGTTTGTTGAACCTTGAGCTAATCATATAGATTACATGTATATGTAAATCATTTGTATACAAATATTGTGTGTGTGACTTACCTAGTGGCAGGAGTGCTACAGCAGTTCCATCCACAACAGTAACTTCATCACTTAGTTTAGAGCAGGAGGTTTCAAAAGTGAGCCTGTAACCAACCCCGAAGTACAATGTGAAACATATATGGATAAATATGTTTGTATACAGATATATAAGCAAATATGTAAATATTTTAATGACGTTAATTACTAATTAAACGCTGGAAATAAATAGTTAATGGAACTTACTTGTAATACTGTTCGTGTTTTACAGATTCGACAAGAGTGAGTGCTGCAAGAAGGTTGTCCTCTACTAGTGCTGGCTTCTGGAATCTTAAAGTTTGCGAGACAGAGATTGCTCCTGGCTTAAGAAGAAATAGTTAGAAACATATTACACAAATTTTAATATTTAATATTCATGTGTGTGTGTGTGTGTGGTACAACAAGAGCAATCCATCTTTATATATTAAACATCCCAAACGCATTTGCCTCTCTCTCTCTCTCTCACACACACACACACACACACACACATATAACATACAGACGTGTGTGAGAATATACACATGTGCGTGTGTGCGTGTATATATTTGTGTGTTTGACACTTACAAAATTGGACTTCATAATGGTTGGAAAGAGGCCGGCTGTGAGCATTCCATGAACAATACAGCGTGGAAAACCAGCTTCCTTTGCAGAAGAGATCTGTATATGGATTGGATTGGTGTCGCCAGACAAATTCGAGTAGTTCAGCAAATCGACACAGCTGAAGGAGCGTTCTAGGGTCAATTTCTTCCCGCATTTCACCATTTCCTCACATAATCCTGCAGTGTGTGTGTGTGTGTCTTTGAAATGCGCATTTACAAACCTGTATTGTGTGCGGTGGCGCTTGAAGAACAGTAACGATCTACACTTATGATTCCACATCGAAGAAATCTTCTCTCATCTCAAGAACCCTAATCTGGAGAAGAACCCTAAACCCTCTGCTTATTTTAAAAATTTCTTTAAATGGTAGTCTTTCATATCTGATTAATTCAGTTTATAAAGCTTCAATAATAAACATTATAGACAGTGTGAATTGTACATCTCTCTCTCACACACAATACATACATACATACATACATATTATAATCGTGTTGTCTGAACACCCCTCAGCAACGGACATCTTAAATTCCATCCGACCGTTACCATAATTTTGAATTATTTATCCTATTCAAATTTTATCCTAGTCTTCGTCTTCTTCGTCCTTCAAGCTCGTCATTCTCTATCTCCTCATCCTCTATCTCCTCATCCTCAGTCTCCTCGTAGTCGGACGTATCTGGCCGATTGTAATCCCATATCCGGGATTTTCTCGAAACCTAACCTAATCCGTGGAAAACGATGCTGCTCAAGCTTAGAGACAAGGTGGTACACAATAAAGCGAAGGATGCAACACGTCCCAGCAAGCCCCGGCGCATCCGGAAGCTCCTCGGTATGTCATTCCCTCAGATTCCAGCAGAGTACCGGGAAAGCTATGCTGCGAATTTTGCCCCAAGGCCGCCGCCCTTTCTCGACATCTTATGTCCGCCTGGAAACTTTGTGGAGAAGCCATGGCTTTCACTGCACGAGGAGATGGCATGCTGGCTGGAGCAGGTGCAAGATGCTCGTCTGGAGGACCCTTCCCCGGTAGGCCTTCTGTCAGCAATCGACTTCAGTCTCATGACTATGGTCCTTGAGTTGCTGAATTCTCTCAATTCTCCCAACGATGCGGTGGGATACACATCTGAGAACAGTTTCGCCTGCCCCGATGTCTTTGTTTACAAAGAAGGTCAGCCTAATGTCCCTCTTGCAGTATTCTTTGTCGACTTTGACAACTTACTGCCATCAGCATTTGTGAATGGGTTGTGAATCATGTTGAAGGAAACGGTGTAGATGTAAGTGAGAGTAGCGAAGGCGTGGAATCAAAGAGAATATCGTGCCAACGGGGATGGAGACAGGGAAAGTGGGGATGTACAGAAATTGGGGCAGAGGAATAGTAGGGTGCCTAAGGGAGTCGTCAAGCGGCTCTACCACTACATGCACATGACAGGAACTCAGTTTGGAGCAGTGACATGCTTCCAGAAAACTTGGATCTTCAAGCGGATACATGAGGACGGTTCAAGGGAAGTTATACTCTTTTCCCAGCCGCTTGAGCAACCAGCCATGGTCACTGGAGCTCCACTCTTGAGTAGGAAAACTGTTTGACTCGGCGCTCATCATGGAGCTTCTTAGTTCGGCCTGGCAAGCAGCGGGTTGCAGGAACACGGACAAGATAATGGCAGGGATCGTGTGGGATGACTTTGACATTCTCGGTGATGATCTGCACGGCTTCAAATGTTTACCAGACTATCCTGGCCACAAGTCTTGCATGACGGCCTTTAAGGGAGAGTACAGGGGCTGCCTCGAAAAGCTGGTGGGGCAGAGAGTTGTGGTGAAAGGCAGGGACTTACTAGCCCGTGGCTGCTGGGCTTTCAGAACAGCCTGATGAGGATGGTCAAGGAGGTGGACGCTTACTTGTGGTTGCACAACATCCAAGGCAAGTGTATTCCCAGGCTGTTGTCTTGGGGCTTTGCTCGCGGTGCCATGTTTTGCTACGTTATGATGAGCGACGCCGGGAAATCGAGAATGGAGAGGCTGGCTGACTTGGAACCCAGTTTTGACGAGTGTCCGGAAAAGCGCAAGGCATTGAAGGAGGGTTTAAACGCCTTGCAAATGGTTCATAACAGGGTGTCCTGCATGGGGATATTAGCGATTCCAAACTTGTCTCCAGCAGCAGCAGGATGGCAGTTGGCGTGCAGCCTTGGTAGGGTTTGCGCAGAGATGTTACTTCAACATGGGTGGTGATAGGCTGAGTCCAGCCCTTAGGCGATTCGTCTCAGAATTCTCGGAAGCGACATGCGGCGACCAGGGCTTCTACAAGGAATGGTCCAAGCTTAGGAAGCTTATGACGCTGGCTTATGACCCGCTATTCTTGTTAGTTGTTTATCAGATTGAAAAACCTTGCCACACTACTTTCAATCGATCTATGAGAAGCTTTTGCATTTCTTTGAGTTCCACCAATCGTACTCAC
This sequence comes from Selaginella tamariscina, assembly GCA_003024785.1. Taxonomy (NCBI): domain Eukaryota; kingdom Viridiplantae; phylum Streptophyta; class Lycopodiopsida; order Selaginellales; family Selaginellaceae; genus Selaginella; species Selaginella tamariscina. Next base: position 349,706 of record PUQB01000184.1, read on the forward strand.
TACTAGTGTACTATACTCTGCAGATTTCGTCACGAACTTCGGTAGCCAGTCTCTGAACTTCTGAGCCCTTCCGGAAGCGAGTTGTGCAACTCGGTATTCGCGGGCATCGATATCGAAAGACAAGCTGTCATCCTTCGCCGCTCGACCAACATGACTTCCAGCTCATACTCTTTTGCTCTTTGTGCGGTAACTCCCACGAAAATTACACACCTCTGCACATGTTGTTCGTGTCAAGCATTATGCACACATGAAATAGCTAATGCATGCAGACAGCTGTTATATCTTATATGAGAAATCCATGGTCTCACCTTCTTCCCGAAAATGTAGATGTTGTGCGCTGCCAGAAGAGCTTCTTCATTGGCAAACTTATAATGCCGAATGTGTCTCCCGTTTGACACCGTTCGAGCGTATCGGAATGGCGAGCGCTTCTAAGACGGGTCCGAACTTTCGCTCGAAGAAGTTTTGTGAAAGAAAAGAGCCGCGGAATGTGGATAAGAAACAAAACAAACTACTTGCCTGCGGCCACCGAACGAGGCAAATCGGAGACGAGAATTTCTTGCTTTTGACCGGAGCTCTCCGCTTGTCCTTGCGAGAATCTGCTGCTTCGTGAGCATAGTTGCAGTTTTGACCACGGACGCATCCACTCGGGAGTGTGTAGAACTTACAGGTTTTCGTCTTCGCCAGCGGGGCCGACCTGCACATTCAAAATATGCGCAAGTGATGAATGAAAGAATGATCTAGCATTCAGAACGAAATTCGGACTCTCACGGACGACTCCGATGAAGACGCTACATGAATGCAGCAAAATACGCAAGACGAACAAAATTGTATGACTCTTACGGACGAGTAACTCGCGTTTCTGTGTGCGAGATCAAAATCTAGACGAATGCAACAAACTAAGTAAGATTTTGACGGAGGAATCTGTCTCTCAGTCAATCAACCAAGATGAACAAAATATACATGATGATTGCCCTGCGCTTCTCTGTCCGAGATCAAATCTAAGACTAATGCAGGAGAATCCGAAAGAATAATCAAGAAATGCAGCAGCGCATGGAGAAAGAAAGAAAGAAACGCAGAACATTTACCGTGGAATCGGATTCTTTCTCTTCCCTGCTGCGATCGCTGCTGATGCACCTCATCGCCTGACCTTCGCCTAGGGTTCTTTAACGATCACTTGCTGAAATTTTAAAATAATCACCTAGGGTCCGTGCTTTCGGCAAGAATTAAAGGGGCTGATCCGAGCTGCTCGGCTGTGGAGGCTGGATTCAGCGCTCTCTAACGATCACATTTCGGTTATTTCTTGAGTTAGATCTGGTGAATCTCGAGGATTTTGTGCAGATCCAAGGTGTTCGTGGGCAAAAATCTCTCTTTGGATCCTTCTGCAGCTGCGGCTCTGGGTTCCGCATTGTCTAGTCGAATTCTTGCAGCGTGTGAATCGACGCTAAGATTCGTCTCTTAGCCAGATCAAAGTCGGACAGTCCGGCCGGTTTGCATTCGTCTTTCTCCGATGGCATCGAGACAATAGCGGCTAAATTCGGGATTACAAGGTTTGCGTCGACTGCTCATGGAGTTTTCATGTGCCTTGAGTGAATCATATCTCGTTGTGCACATTAGTTTTGTTCTCTCCGTCTCGATGGATTGATGGTCGGATATCCAGCTGAGAAAAAGTAGGTGATAACGATGCATTGAACCCCACCCGTAAACTTTTTCCTACAAGACATGCGGCTAATACTACGTTGAACATACCTCTCAAGAAGATACCTCGTACCTTTCTTCTCTCTGGCTGCCTCTAACAAGTTCTCTAACCTGTTAAAGAGAGTAATACATACAGCGCGATGTGCTTACTGGTTTAGACGGTGATTCTCATCATCCAGTTTGATATGCCAGGACTGGAGGTCTGGATGAGTTTGCAGAGAAGGTTTCAGGGATTGCTGTCGCCGTCTCATATGTTGGGGAACTTGCCGTGGTCCTATCACCTTTCATCCTTCAACCTTTGGGAGCTACAGGAATCTAGGGAATATTTAGATGAATGACATGATCACTGCATATGCACAGAGCGGGCATTTACCAAAGATATTCTTCGACAACATGTCCAACGACGTGGAATTCTATGTGGCCAAGCGGAGGAAATCTTTGATTCAATGAGGGAAAGAGATGTCTTCTGGAATTCAATAGTCCAAACAAGCTCATGATGATGGAACTCAAAGGCATGAAGGCTCGCATGTAGAATGTCTCAAAGCAGGCATTGGCACTGGAGAGCTACAGAGTTCCGTAGTACATAGCGCTAAGAAGACCACGATGCGCCATTAAAGGGTAAAAGAGATGGTGGAATAGCATGATTTGGCATATTCTCAACATGGACATTTAAATCTTAAATTTGAATATCGTTTTAAAATTTTAAAAATTGAAAGTTTTAAAATTATTTTTGATTATTTATCATAGGACTTACAGAGATTAACTATAAATTTTTTACTATTAAAAAATTTCTTAATATAATTTTATTGTTTGTGAATGGTAAAGTGATGATGACTTAAACAAAAAGTGTAGTGTAGTAAGTAGAATCATAACTCTTATTATATTCCTTACCTAATAAAATAAATAAAAGATGAGCTTCCATACAAAAAGTATGATATCTTGCGTAAACTGTTAAAGTTCTTACTTATGTTGTATAAGTGTTAAATCCCAAACTCTTACCAAAACTTAACTTTGGAATACGGAACAACTCCTCAGACTTAAAACTCTAAGAGGAAAGACTTAGTCGAAAACACAACCTCTAACTCACTTAGGCAGGTTAAGAGATGTGATATTTGTTAAGATTAAGTGTAGTTCCTAACTTTAGTGTGGCAAAGTTGTTTGTGCTTTATTGTTACTTGCCTTACACTTTCCTTATCTTATTTTTGCAATGGAGCCCTCTCACCCTCCTTATTTTCCTGTGGTGTAAAGTGGGTTAGTGTGGAAATGCTAGTCCACTATTGTTTTTTCTAGCTTTGTGTCTGATTTCGCTTAACTTTTAAATTCGCTCTAACTTTTGCTACTATAGCATACTTTGGTGATACCTTCAGTTGCGTTTCGAAGTACCTTAAAATTATTATTTGTCCAAATCACAGTGCCATGACTTGGAACATAATAACGCCAATACTCGGCAATAGCATACATCTCTTTTTCATAACTAGGCCATCGAATTTGTGCGGCATCCAACTTCTTTGTAAAAAACATTGAATGTTCTTTTTGTTGCAATACACCACCACTTACGAAGTCGGAAGCGTTACACTCTATTTCAAATGGATCTAAAAGATGGGCAACTTAGAAGAGATAGCTTCTTTGCATTTGACGAACGCATACTAGCACTCCTGGAGTCCAATGCCATTGAATGTTCTTTGTGAAATCTATCAATGAGGCTGCTATATTCGAGTAATATTTTATGAATCTGCAATAATAACTTATTAGATCAATAAATGATCTGACTTCATTCACATCTTCAAAATTATCTACTCAGTAATAACTTAAACTTTCTTTAGATCCATTGCAACTTTCCACCTAATATCGAATGTCTTAAGAAGTCTATCTTGGTTTAACAAATGCACACTTGCTTTTCTTAGCATACAATTGGTTCTCCCTCAATTTCTGAAACACATGTTTCAAGTGTTTTATATGTTCCCTAATTGCTGAATTGAAGACCAAAATATCATCAATATACACCACTACGAACTCGTCTAAATAGTCTCTAAACACATCATCCATCATTGTGCAAAAAGTTATTAATGCATTGCACAATTCTAATGGCAAGAATAGAAACTCGAATGATCCATAACGCATTCAAAAAGCGGTCTTCTCAATGTCATTCTCTACTACTTGAATCTAATGGTATCCATATCTCAAGTTTATTTTTAAAGAATACTTCGCTTTTGATAACCTATTAAATAAGTCATTCATTCACGGAAGAGGCTACTTTTTTTTTATAATTATTGCATTCAGCACTCGATAATCTACACACATTGGATCGTACCATCTTTTTTCATTAAACAAGATCGGTGCACCATACAAGGATTAGTTAGGCTGAATGTGTTCTCGACCAATCAATTTCATCAACTGTCTTTTCAATTCCACCAACTCTTGAGAGTTTAACCATTATGAGGCACTTGTTGATGGAGACGAACCTGACAGAATTTTATTATATGATTCACACCTTAAAAAGGAGGTAGCTCATGTTCTTAAATATGTTTAAGATTTCCAAATGGGACCAAAAACAATTCTTGACTATCCCCTATTTTGACTTCACTGTATCTAAAACCATTACAAGAAATACAAGTTCCTGATGTTTAACTACCTTACGCAACTGAGTTAAGGTGAGGAATATAAAATTTCAATCCTTATTAGTTAGCATTTTCATCCTAAGCGTTGTTGTTCTAGCATCTTAGAGGCATATGACAAAATTGGAACGATACAGAGAAGATTAGCATGGCCTTGCACAAGGATGAGATCCACATGTGTTAGCTCCGCAAGAAAGAAAGTCTCCACCAACTGGGTTTTGCCAACCTTTAGTTATAATTCCTTCAACCCTCCTTGTACATTGCTAGTGTGATTCGATTATCCCTGGATCCCCTCATTACAACTATATGTTTATGAAACCATTTTTTACCCAATATAAAGTTGAACCTATCATATTCAAGTCTAACTTAGCCTTCTAATTTTTTATTTGGATAAGAAATGTCCTTGTTATATTATTAGTATTTTGAAAACCTTTGTTAAAATTGATTTTTATTTCATTTATATTTATTACATTCAAATTCAATTGATGAGCTAGACTAGCCGATATGAAGTTGTATGTTGCTCCAATATCGATCATCATTTGGACTTGGTCCCCTCGTATCCTTCTTGTCAAATATAACAAAAAGTCAGTTTTGTTTTGAATAATGAATAAGGCAAGTTGTGTCTGGCATAACATTACCTCTTCCGATTCATCTTTTGGATCTTTAAGCGTCTTAAGTTCAACAACTTACTTATTTACCATTGCCTTTAAATGACCCGATTATTGTGAGGGTGCCTGACATTCTTTAGTAAAATGACCAGACTTGTTATAATTATAACATTTTAGAACTCTGCCTATGGACTGTGGAGGGATAGACTTTGGAGCTAGGCTCTTAGCATGTTAAGGTGGTGGTAACTCTAATAGTTTCTAAGATTCAGTGGGTCTTAATGTGTCCAAAAATTTGGAATTGCTGATAAAGGGACTTGCACTTCAAACTGATTTGATCGTTTATCAAACCTTTTGAACCCAAATTTTAGAGGATAGTTCCACGGTTTAGGTTTTGGTTCCTCATCCTTATTGTATAAGTCTTTTAACAACATGTCATAAGCAACCTTTTGAGCTGCCTCTAATAGCTTATTGGCTTGTACCTTAAGATCTTCTTTCGTATCTTTTTATTCAAGCTAGTCATGAAGCAACTTTGAGCTTCATCATTGTTCATATTTGGGACCAAACACCGTACACTTTCAAACTGGTAAACATGGTCCATCGGGTTTCCCTGAACTTCTTGTTTACAAGTTGCCAAATCAGCACACAATCGCAATCCAAGGTCATCTGGCATATACTACTTTTTGATCTCCTTTTTATGTGTTTTTAATTGTTTCGATATCCATGTTCACCTTCAACAATTTGCTACCAAGTCTTAGCTTCTCTTTTGAGAAACTGCTTGGCACACACAACCCTTTTTGTCTTTCTCAAGGAAGCAGCCTCGAAATAATATTTTATATCATATAACTACTCATCCAAAACTTGTAGTTTTTTGAATTCAAATTCGAAGGCTTGACTGGCTTGAATTTACTAGGACCACTACCACTTTCTCCCAAAAAATCCAATTCAAAGGAACCTGATTCTAAATCATACTTCTTTTTCTTTCTTCATGTGTCTAGTTGTGGAACATTTGGTAATGTGATAACCACTAGAATTCGATTGGCAATATTACCGATTTAATCATTTAACCCTAAAATATCCCCTCAAAGTTTGGTCAAGGCATCCATCATTATTTCTCACCAACCAGGCCATTGTTTAACCCTAGGAAGTCGACCTGGGTCAGCTTCATCCATCTCCTCATTTTGAGCCTTTGCAATAGCCCTCTTTGCCTCAAGCTCTAGTTACTTTCTCTTGCTCATCAATTTCAACACTCGAGAATATGCTTTGGAATATTCTCAATACCAAGTTGGAAACACACTGCACAGGTTACACCCACATACATCAGCTTGAACCAATACAAGACTTTCAAACATACCTAAAATCTCACGTTGACTCTCCAAAGATTGATAACTCATAGGATTAAACTTTCTACATAGAATACATACATGTGAATGAAAGTGATAGAGTAGATCAAGAATTTAGACTCATCTAAACACTAAAACACCTATGACTTAAGGTAGTCCTAACGACTACAAAGAACTTGCTCTGATACTAATTGTCAAAGTTTTTACTTAGTGCCGTGAAGGTGGCTTGCCATATGCCAACCATGGAATCCTCTTTAGAAACCCCAACGATATCTGGTAAAGTACCCGTGTTAGGAACCCATCACTCAGGAACTCATATCCTCAGTTGGCCAAGTCCATAATCTAGGCTCACCTTGTAAGTCAGGATGTGTGGGCTAGCTAAGTTGCGAGTATCATTCCTAGCTTGGCGTGGATGAGGTGGCTAGAGGAAGGTCTCATCCACTAGTCTTGTGGAATGTAAACTCAAGCAATCCTTCCAAGCTTGCGAGCGGGTTGACAATCCCAAGAATTGACTAACTCTTTGGACGGGACATACTTGGTCACAAGGGCAAAATCCTGCCAATGATAAGGGTAGGCTAACATAAAAGTGGGTCGTACGCTTGTCATGTGGAAGTTAGGGTGGCATAATAGAGTGTTGTGCTTTGACAACACAAACTTAGCTTGCATAGTTAGAAGAATAGTGAGCTCTCTTTTGAACCCAGAAACTCTTACTACATATAGTCTACCTTATTCTTATTTATGTGACAGAGTCCCCCCGTTTCCCTAATTAAATAAGTGGGTTGGCACAGAATGTCAGACCTTAATGAAAATGAGATGACCTAAACCTACTAACCCTAGACAAGCTACTCTTGAGGAATACGTCAAACCAAGGGAGAGTTTTCTAAAAAGTAAGTTTTAGCTTCACCTAAAGTTTATGTAAATACCTAATGACACCTGGCTGGACCATTACCAAATACCCAAGTGCACTAGCAAGTCTATTTCCTACTACATCTAGGGTTCATTACACAACTCAGTAAGTAACAATAGTCAACCCCAAAATAAAAGGTTAAGTCATAGTAAAAACTATGACATAAGATAAATGGTGTCTTTTGATCTAAACACACACTTAGATTGCTGATCATCGGGGACTCTACAAGCCAGATGTGGATGACTTACAAAGCCTCGGTGGTCACCAAGCCATTATTACTAGCGTCCAGTCCCGGGGTCTGTGCTGGTGAGCCGGCCTTTACCTCGGGAGCACTAGAGGTGTTATGATGGCCTCTACCTGAACGCCACAAGGACTCATGTACATGTGAGTAGGAGTTCCCCTATGCGCTATGTTGTTGCCCCCTTGTTGGTATAGCATTGGACTAGGAGCGAAACAAGAGGAGAGTAATTGGGAGAGGTGGTGGACAGAAGGAATCTAGAGATACACATATATTGCCTATCCATATACAATGTGGCCCCAGAGAAGGTGGAGCAAGAATCAAGAAGAAGACGGACTAGAAGGACCCTGACTCACTATTAATCTTCTTGCTTATATAGTGGGTCGGCTAGTGCTAAACCCTAGGTCTAGGTGGCACTCTCCTACTAGTTTGCCGCCCTATGATATAGTCTTGCATGTAGCATTTATGCACCTCCCTCACACGTGCTGTCCGAGTACCTTGGTAGTTGATCCGGATGATCAGATCTAAGCCTTGGTTAAGCACCGCCTAACATCTATCATCGTCAGTCAGTACTTGTTGTACCTTCCTTGCTTGGCCGCTCCATCTCATCGCTCGTTTACCCCAGCTTGGCGGTTTGACAGTGGTTAAACCAACATCAACTAACTGCTTTACCTTTAAATCAACTTCCCATAACTAATCCAAAACTTTACATATATCACCATTATGCTCCTCCCATATCGCCTTTGAATAGATCAAAACATCATTGATGAAGTCAGCATTCACCTTCGACTTATCACAAAGAACCTCATCCATAAAACGCTAGAAAGTTATTTAAGCATTGTTCAAACCAAAAGACATCACCAAGAACTCATATAAGTCAAAAGTGTCTAAAAAGCAGTCTTGGGAATGTCCATGTTGACCATCAAAACTTGTCAATATCTAGAGGTGAGATCTAGCTTGGTGAATCAATGGGTCCACCCTAGTCGATATAGAAGATTTGTAGTATGAAGAAGTGGGTAAACATTCGAAATAGTCACATTATTCAATAGGTGATAGTCGATGCAGAATTGAATGTTCCCCTTCAACTTTGTTATAAGATGAGATTCACATGCCCAAGAACTTTATGACTTCTAAATAACACCCTTCTCCAACATCTCCTTAACATTTGCTCACAAATCTTAAATTCTTTTGGTGACCAATTGAACATGTACCTTGATCAACTTAGCATTCTTATTTGGAATAGGGTGACGTGTTGTAATCTTCCCCATATAACAAGTTAAAGTCGAAAAGATTAACATACTCCTTCTTGAACTAATTAACAATTGTATCATGACGATCATATGAGGGATGCAAAAAGAGAATGGAAGGACATGAAAAAAGACGGTAGGAAATAAGGATGAAACAAAAGTGATAAAGTAAAGGTAAAAGCAGACAAACGAAGTGAAATAAAAATAAGAGGAATGAAAGAAAGATGAGGGAGAGTCAAATAAAGGGGAGACTTTTCAAAGTCACACTTGGCATGATTGTGAATCAACCAATCCACACCAAGAATAAGGTCAAAAGCTTGATTTGGCACCACCCACAACACTTAAAGCTCAAGCTCACGAACGGCTATGTTAATCTTATCCTGTGAACAAGCATGAGTGTGATCGTTGCTATAAAAAATGAAGACTGACTCTATCGCACAGTGCAAATGAAGACAACAATGTGTAGTAGTAGACTAAGGAATAAAAGACAAACTCGAGCCTGTATCAACCAACATTAAAAGGAAAATATAATGTGTTGTGTTATCAAATTGAGCTTAAAAAGTAAAGATATAATGAATTGGTACCGAGTGAACCCCTTGATGATACTCATGAAAGAAAGACATAGGGTTGAGGCATCTGCTTCAACAAAAGAAAGGACGAGAAGGATTAAGAGAACACTCCTATGCGCTTGGTGAGTTCCGTGAGTGGAAGTACACGCTTGGAGAAGTCCTGTATGAAACGCCTGTAGAAGTTTGCAAAGCCAAGGAAACATTGTACGTCTCGTACAGACTTGGGCCTCTCCCACTCCGCGATGTCTTCACCTTGTGCATGTCCATGGAAAGCCAGCAGGAGAGACGATGTAGCCCAAGAACTCCACAGTATCCCTGTCGAAAAACACTTCTCCAACTTCGCATACAGGCCATGCTCAAGCCTCTGTAGAACTAGTCGTACATGCTTGTCATGTGCCGCCTGGTCCTTGGAGAAAATCAAAATGTCATCGAGGTAGATCACCACAAACTGGTCCAAGAAGTCACGAAAGATGTCGTTCACCATGTGTTGGAACACGGCTGGGGCATTGGTAAGGCCGAAAGGCATCACCGTGTACTCGAAGTGTCCATACCTTGTACGAAAGGCAGTCTTCCACTCATCGCCTGGACGAATCCGTACAAGGTTGTAGGCCCCTCGTAAGTCGATCTTCGTGAACACCTTTGCTCCTTGCAGCCGATCGAGAAGTTCCGGGATCAATGGCAACGGGTACCGATTCCGAATGGTGACTTGATTCAAACCCCTGTAGTCCACAACCAAACGTAAACTCCCATCCTTCTTCTTGACAAAGAAGATAGGTGCTCCTGCAGGGGACTTTGAGTGACGAATGAAGCCGGATGCCAAGTTTCCTCGATGTACTGATGAAGAACCTCCAATCTGTGGGTGACAGTGCATAAATCGGTCCGAACGGTGGAGTCTTTCCTTCCACAAGATCAATAGGACAGTCGTAGGACCTGTGAACAGGAAGAACTGCAGCCTTGTGCTTGTCAAAAACGTCCTGAAAGGAGTGATACTTGGATGGTAGGGAAGAAGGAGGAGAAGAAAGGAACAGGAGAAGGAGATTGAAAAACAGGGAGTCAGATACAGGAAAGGTAGAAGAGGACGTAGGAGTTACTTGAAAGGCAAAAAGGTGAAAGGAGCAGGATCAGTGGCAAGTTCATGCATGGTAGTGGTAAGAACTCGGAGAGGAGAAGGAGGGAGCTGTGATGAAAAAGAGGAAGGATCTTGGGGGGTGGAACAGAAGAAGAGTAATGAAAAGAGGCAGGATTGGGAGAAACATGTGTGGATGTTGACAAGTGTACAGGATTGGAAGAATCCTGTACAGAAGTCCGTGGATGCACAGGAGTGAGGAGAGCCTGTGAGTGTGCTGACGAACCAATAGGAGGTGGATCCTGTTGAGGAAACCTTCGACACTGATACAGGATTGGAAGAACCCTGTACAGGAATCGCAACTTACAGGAGTGGAGAGAGCCTGCGGATGTGCTGAGGAACTGACATGAGGTGAATCCTGTCGAGGAAGTCTTCAACACTGGTACAGGAACAGGCACGGTCAATCCTGTAGCTTGTACTGCCTCAGAACACTAAGGATGTATCCTGCACACAGGAAGGTACAGGATTGATCCTGGTTGCTGGAGAGGAAAACGTGAGCGTCCTAGACCTCCAGTCGATCTGCGGATTTGCAACAACGAACCATGGCATGCCCAAAATGATGGGAGTCGACCGAGTCTTGATCAAGTTGAAGGAAATCGAACAGTTGAATGTGCCATGACTGCAAAGAGAGGTTTGGTAGCATGGGTAACTGCGCCAGAAGCAATCAGACGACCATCGGCCACCTCTACAGGAACTGCACGCTTCAACTTCACCACCGGAATGCCATGTTGAGTTGCAAAAGTGTCATCCATGAAGCATGCATTTGCACCAGTGTCTAACAGGGCAAACTCCTTGAGCTCTCGATTATTGAGATGAATGTGTACAGGAAACTTGAGTGATGGAATGGTATGAGTAGCACCAATGAAGCCTGTACTACGTCCAACTTCATGGCTCCTAAACGAAGTGAACATTGAAGTTTTTCGACTGAACTTCAGCTTTAACTTCACACGTCTTGAACTTTCTAGCTTTAATAAGACATTCCGCCACCTTGTGTCCTCCTTATCTACTTGTTGTTGCCACTTCCGAATAGTTGTTGTGCAATCTTAGTCATCATTGTTGCAAACTTGTAAATGGCTATATACTTTCCCCTCAATGTGCACAATCTCTCAAATTGTGTAGTCTTATATTCCATCATTCGCTCAAAATGGCGCTCAATCATCTCCATTTGTTGATGATTCCCCTCGCCAATCTGTTGAGCAATCCCCACACTTTCTTTCTTCTTTCTCCTTCCAACGCTTTCAAGAGTTTCATCTCCGTCTTCATTCGAATTATTCTTGTTCATCTACATAGCTGAACTTACAATCATTAAGCTACATTGTTGAAGTCATTCATGTGGTGTGACCTCATGGTATGCCTTTGACCTTGAAATAATTCAACAAATCATAAAGTTTAGTTTCCATGTTAGGCAACCCAAATTTCTTCAACTCATGCCTCATGAGTGATGCATATGATGATGCACCTGTATTCCTCTCATGATCATAGATGGCCTTGTAGTTGTTAATGAGGTTCTCCCACTTTTTCCTACATCGGTCATGATCTCTTCCATTGAATCCTCTCTCACATGTAGCTGCATTGCAATGAGATTCTAGTGCACCTTCGTAGTTGTTTAAGTTTGCTATCGGCTTGTCATATCTATCCTCCCAAGAAATTCATGTCATTTTAGCTTAACCAATGTGAAAGCCTCCTCGCTTGTCCAATTTTGTCCATCCTTTTTTATCCTCTCCCACCTCCCACCTTCCCTTGGTTCTTTATCTTCATCAACTTCATTGTTTACATCAGCAACTTCATTTTCCTCTCTACTATGACTTGCTCTTGCAGATCAGCTACCACCACAACCAACACTTTTGCCACCACCATGGCTTGCAATCTGATTTGCTTAGTCACCACCATGACTTGCAAGTTGATTTGCTCAGTCATCACCATGGCTCTCTCCATCACCAAGGCAAGGTTGAGCAAACAAGATGCTCATCCAAAATTGAGTAGCCTAGCCTACGATTGAGCAGCTTGATTGCTAAATTCAATTCGTGGCTGAGCAATTGGGTTACCGAGCAACTCAACACCCAATTTGACTTGTAGTTGAGCATAATTTGCTAATCAGGGAGGATTCAAATGGAGGTTAGAAGCTAGTAGGCTCAACCCCAATGTTTCCCCCACTTGGAATCCTAAATGCACGAAGAGAGAAAGAAAAATTACATGGTTGCCTGATCTTGGAGATTCTTCATCCCTAGCTTGCTACCTTGCTACCATAACCTAGCCACCACACACTCATGCATGTGCCAAACAAACATGCCAAGAAAAGGTTTAGGCCGGGTTTACATGCACCCCTTGTTGGGACGTTTTTAAGGGGGAGAGATTAAAACCCATGGTTACATGCCGGCCCCTATTGGTGGGGGATGGGAGATCCCCCGTTCCAGTGAAAATTGTGTCCAGATGGCAGGATCCTAATGAATAATATATTGCCACTTAGCTTATTTGCCACATCATTTAAAATTATGCCACATCATTAAATAAATCCTAATTGAGTAATGGCAGCAAGGGAGTCCAAGAAAGGTTTGAAGGTGAGGTGAAATGGAAAAAGATTCTTCATAGTAGCATTTCCAAAACACTTCCCACACTAGCATAGTTCCAGATCAAGTAAGTTTATTTTAAAGTGAATGTAGTTATATTTTTGTTTTGCATATTTGTTTTTCAAAACATAGTTTGAGAATAATATCATTTGGAGCTCCAAACATGCAAATGCCACCCTTTTATTATGCTTTGAGGCCATGGATGATTCATATTAGGGCTACCAATGGGTTGGGTCGGGTTGGGTTAGGGCTTGCCATGTTGCTTGACCCATTGCTCTTTGTGCTGGCCTTGACCCAACCCAGCCTAGTACTTGCAAATCTTGGCCCTAACCCGACTTGGCCATCTCAGCCCTAGCCTAAGTTGACCCATTAAATCTAAATCGAGGCCCACATGGCCCAATTTTTTTCTCTAGTAATCCAACCCATTTACTATTTTTCAAACCATCTGCAAGTGTAGGACAACATAGCAGTAAGAACTTCTATTTTTAAATATAAAAGAGAATAAAAAAGTAGATTGAGCTTTAAACTGGGGCACAAAATGAAGGTGTAATATGTGGTGCCACATTGTCCCATGTTTTGCCACATGTTACCACATTCTTTAGGTCATTGCACATAGTTTACTCTTAAGCAAACGGGTCACTGGGCCGAGCCGAGTCACATACATGTGGCCTTGACCAACCCATTTATTAAATGGGTCAAAACAATTGGCTTAACCCGACTCATGAGTCAAAAAACTCTGGCCCAAATCCAGTTCTTGACGGGTTAGATCTAGGTCAACCCATGGACCGACCTACCCCATTGGTAGCCCTAATTCATATCATGTAGGTATTTAATGTTTTATTTATTTATATTATAGTAATAATATTTATTCTTTTAACAAGGGAATACACCCCTTTTAATAATGGAAATGAATGTTATACAAACAATCCAACATTGGAGCCTCCACAATTTATTGAGGTAAGTTTTAATTTATATGTTATTTTTGTCAAGCCACGACCAAGAGTAGGATAAGAACAAGGAGGCTTGACTTAAAAGCAAGGCAAGAGCAAGGAACAAGACAAGAACAAGGAACATGACAAGAATGATTGTAGAATGACTGGTATCAATAATAATTACTTTTATAACAATTAGGTTGGAGCTTTTATACTCACAACTCCAAGAACTAATCTAGGCCCTATAGGCATATCCAGTATCTCGTATCCTATATCTTATATCCTATAAGTATATCCTATATTCTGTATCGGGTCGTGACAGCACCTTCTTCCTAAGGATGAGTTCCACGAGTCTTGAGACAGGATAATGTTGATGGAAAGCAGTAACCTTGGAAGAAGCATGGAATAAATTGGATGCAAGTTCCCAAGTACGATCGGTAAGCAAATAACCTTTCCAATCCACTAAGTATTAAAGTTGACGGCGATGGAGACGAGAATCAAGAATAGTTGTACAGGTTCATCGTTAATGACCAAACAAGGGGGAGGAGAAGAAGCACGACTAGGAAGAGAAGAAGGATGATATAGTTCCAATAAAGATGTGTGAAACACAGGATGAAGTTTCATAGTAAATGATAGCTTTAGTTGGAAAACTATAGGATTGACCTCAGTCGCAATCTTGTAAGGGCCCAATTGTTGAAAATCCAACTTAGAAGAAGGCCTGTTGGTGCGGATATGCCAACGAAGAAGCCACATGAGATCACTAACCTTGTATGCAGGTGCCGACTGTCAAGCCACGATCCAGAAACAAGGAAGTGAGCAGGATTTCGAGAACAAAGAAGCTTGACTCAGGAGCAGGACAGGAACTAGGAACTCAGGAGTAAGACCAGGCGCAGGACATGATCCAGGAGCAAGACAAGAACAGGATAGGATCCGGGAGCAAGACAGGAAGGTGCATGACATGATCTAGGAACAAGATAGGAATAGGACAGGATCCGGGAGCAAGACAAGAGTAGGACAGGATCCAGGAGCGAGACGAAAGAGAACAAGAAGCAAGGAGCAAGACAAGAACAAGACAAGCCAAGATTGATCGTAGTAAGACTGGTGTTGATAGTAACTGATTGTACAACAATTAGGTCGGAGCTTTTATGCTCACAACTCCAAGAGCTAATCTAGTTATGAGTGCTAAAAGTGGTTGCATGCATCTAAAAATGGTTGCATGCATGCAGAGGCTAGGATGAGTCCATATGTCCCTTATCCTCTAGGCATATCCATGGCATATCCTGTAGGCATATCCTGTAGGAATATCCAGTAACCCGTATCTTGTATCCGGAATCTTGTATTTTGTATTGGGTCGTGACAACACCTCCTCCCTAAAGATGAGTTCCACGAATCTTGAGACCTGGTTTAGCAGGATAATGCCGATGGAAGGCAGCAACCTTGGAAGAAGCATAGAGTAAGTTGGATGCAGGTTCCCAAGTGGGATCAGTAGGCAAATAACCTTTCCAATCCACCAAGTATTGAAATTGGCAGTGTTAAAGGTAAAATATTAGGAGCATAGGACGTCCTACTGTAGAGAGAATAAGGGTAGGAAGGTCCGTAGTAAGCATGGAAGGAAAGGTTGTGAAGAAGGAAAATTCTTACCGAGAGAAAAGGTGTGTAAGGAAGAGGAAAGAAAGGCTATGAAGGAGGAAAATCCTTACCAAGAGGAAAAGGTGCGTAAGGAAAAAGAAGGAAAGGCTGTGAAGGAGGAAAATCCTTACCGAGAGGAAAGGTGCGTAAGGAAAAGGAAAGAAAGGCTGTGAAAGAAGAAAATCCTTACCGAGAGGAAAAGTGCGTAAGGAAAAGGAAGGAAAGGCTGTGAAGGAGGAAAATCCTTATCGAGAGGAAAAGGTGAGTAAGGAAAAGGAAAAGGAAATCTTGTAAAGGAAAAGGATGACGTGGCGAGAAGAAGGGTAGTTAAGAGTAGTTAGGGCAAAGGAGAAGGGGTCTCCAGAAGGTCTCAACAGGAAGTTCTAACAGGAGAAAGGGTCTCCATTTGAAGTTTTAGTAGGAGATAAAGGTTCCTACACTTTGTCTTTTGTATTCATGTTAGTAATGAAAGGTGCATATTAGAGAATCTTGTGTGTGTGTATGTTTACTCTCAATGAATGGATCTAACAAGGCAATAGCCAAAATCCGTTCTTGCCCTTGACTTTGGAGACCAGTCATAGTGGCACTGGGAGAAGTCTGATATATATACAGATATATTGAGAGTTGAGAAAGAAAGGGTGTAGCCTTTCCTGTACGTTGTATGAAAGGTTTCCTGTCTGCGTGAAGGAAACAGGTTAAATAGGAAAAGGTGAAGCAGAGAGCCCTTTTCCTGTTTAACAGGCAGCAATGAAGATGAGAATCAAGGATGGCTGCAACTTTGTACTCAGGTTCATTGTCAATGACCACAGGAGGGGGAGGAGAATAAGCACGGCCAGGAAGAGAAGAAGGATGATACAGCTCAATAAGGAGGTGTGAAACACAGGATGAAGTTTCACTATAGACGGTAACTCGAGTCGGAAAGCTACAAGATTGACCTTCGCCACAATCCTGTAAAGGCCTAATCGTTGAAAATCCAACTTAGAAGAAGGCATGTTGGTGCGAATATGTCGACGAAGAAGCCACACGAGATCACCAATCTTGTATGTGGGTGCCAGTTGATGTTGAGCATCAGCATGATGCTTGTATCGTTCCTGTCCCTGCCGAAGATGAACCCGGAGATCATCCTGTACCTGACGAAGATGCTGGAGACAATCCTGTACTGCAGGAGCGGAAGAAGGAGAAGCAGGAGGAGCAAAGTCAAAAATGTGGATGGTAGCCTGTAAGAGCAAAGAAATGTGTCTAGCTTGTAGATGCGTGAATAGAGTTGTTGTAGGCAAACTCGCCATTGGAAGTTCCAACTAGTTGTCCTGTTGGTAACTAATGAAGTAGCAAAGATATTGCTTCAAGGTCTGAATCGTGCATTCTGACTGCCCATCAGTTTGCGGATGATATCCTGAAGAAAGATCCGCTTTAACCTGTAGACTCCGAAGAAGCTCTCGCCAAAACTTGGACATGAATTGTGGACCTCAATCGAAAACAATGCTCTCAGGAAGACCATGATGTCGGAACACTTCACGGATCACCAACTCAGCAGTTGTCTGACTGTAGCTGTCTTGTTTGCAAGGTAGGAAATGAGCCTGTTTGGTGAAACGTCAACCACCACAAGAACTGCATCAAATCCACGAGAAGGAGAAAGATCGTGGAGGAAATCCATAGAAATGGATCTCCAAGGAGCAGAAGGAACAGGAAGAGGACGAAGAAGACCAGAGGGTGCATGATGAGGCATCTTCGACCTGTTACAAGTGTCAACTCCGTACAAACCTTTCCACAAAACCTCGCAACCCAGGCCACCAATAGTTGCGAGTCACCAACCACTGTCTTGGCCACACCAAAATGTCTGTAGCCGGGGTATCATGACAATCCTGTACCACACGAGTCCTGAAATACCAACAGGAACGTACAGGAGACCTTCCCGGTACAGAGTCCATCCTGTATGGCAACAACTTGTAGTCTGAACGGAACTGGAGGAAGAGGAACTTGCAATGTCAGGATGAATGTGTGAAACACATTCTTTGCCAAGTCGTCTGTAGCCAACTGCGAACGGATGTCCTGTAGGAGTGTTGAATTTGCTGGAGCCTGATGAACCTGTAGTGCCGCAAGCCGAATCGATCAGGACCCAACAACACTTGCCTTTGACAGTCATATGCAGGATCGCCCGGGTCGGTGCAAGGTAAGAGCGCCTAGACAATGCGTCCGCCTTGCCATTCGAAAACCGGGCCTGTAGACTGATGAAATCAAAACGTGATAGGAACTCCGCCCACCTAGCCTGTCGCCGACTGAGAACTCGAGCCGTTTGAAAATACTCCAGGTTCTTGTGATCCGTAAGAACTTGTACAGGATGTGCAGCACCTTCCAGGAAATGCCGCCACTCCTCGAACGAATCCACAATGGCCTTGAGTTCCTTGTCATGAATCTCGTAATTGATCTCGCCGAAAGGAACTTACGAGAGTGAAAGCTACAGGATGAAGCAACTTGTCTTCTCCAACTTGTGATAGGACGGATCCTACTGCAAAATCAGGCATTTGCTTCAATGAAGAAGGGACGAGAAGGATCAGGATGTGCTAAAATCGGGCTGTCATGAAGGCGTTCTTGATGTGTGAATGTCAAGCCACGATCTAGGAACCAGGAAGCGAGTAGGATTCCGGGAACAGGAAGGCTTGACTCAAGAACAGGACCGAGAACAGGACAGGAACTAGGAACAGGACAATCCAGGAGCAAGATAGGATCAGGATAGGATCCGGGAGCAAGACAGGAAAGCGCAGGACAGGATCCAGGAAGATAGGAACTAGATAGGATCCAAGAGCAAGACAGGAGCAGGAGGCAAAGAGTAAGACAAGAACAAACAAGAACAAGGAACAAGAATAATCGTAGAATGACTGGTGATGATAGTAACTGATTGTACAACAATTAGGTCGGAGCTTTTATGCTCACAACTCCAAGCTAATCTAGTCATGAGTTTAATCTAGTCATGAGCTAAGAATAGTGTCCCTTATCCTCTAGGCATATCCTGTAGCATATCCTATAGGCATATCCTATAGGAATATCCTATATATATCTGTAGGAATATCCTCAGGCATATCCATGAACCCATATCCTGTACCGAAATCCTGCATCTTGTATCCTGTATCCGGAATCCTGTATCCTGTATCCGGAATCCTGTATCCTGTATCGGGTTGTGACAGTGAATGCATGTTCCGCCTTATCGGACCAAGAGAACACCCTTGTGCGCTTGGTGAGTTCCGTGAGTGGAAGTACACGCTGGAGAAGTCCTGTATGAACCGCCTGTAGAAGTTGCAAAGCCAAGGAAACATTGTACTTCGTCAACTTGGCCTCTCTCACTCCACGATGGTCTTCGCTTGTGCATGTCCATGGAAACGCCAGCATGAGAGCGATGTAGCCCAAGAACTCCACAGAATCCCTATCGAAAAAACACTTCTTCAACTTCGCATACAGCCATGCTCGCGAAGTCGCTGTAGAACTAATTATACATGCTTGTCATGAGCTGCCTGGTCTTGGAGAAAATCAAAATGTCATCGAGGTAGATCACCACAAACTAGTCCAAGAAGTCATGAAAGATGTCGTTCACCATGTTGTTGGAACACGGTTGGGGCATTGATAAGGTCGAAGGGCATCACCGTGTACTCGAAGTGTCCATACCTTGTATGAAAGCAGTCTCCACTCATCGCCTGTACTCGAAGTGTCCATACCTTGTATGAAAAGCAGTCTTCCACTCATCGCCTGTACTCGAAGTGTCCATACCTTGTATGAAAAGCAGTCTTCCACTCATCGTCTGGACAAATCCGTACAAGATTGTAAGCCCCTCGTAAGTCGATCTTCGTGAACATCTTTGCTCCCGCAGCCGATCGAGAAGTTCCGGGATTAATGGCAACGGGTACCGGTTCTAATGGTGACTTGATTCAAACCATGTAGTCCACAACCAAAACGTAAACTCCCATCCTTTTCTTAACAAGAAGATAGGTGCTCCTGCAGGGACTTTGAGTGACGAATGAACCGGATGCCAAGTTGTCCTCGATGTACTAACGAAGAACCTCCAACTCTGTGGGTGACAGTGTATAATCGGTCCAAACGGTGGAGTCTTTCCTTCCGCAAGATCAATAGGACAGTCGTAGGACCTGTGAAACAGGAAGAACTGCAGCCTTGTGCTTGTCAAAAACGTCCTGAAAGGAGTGATACTTGGATGGTAGGGAAGGAGGAGAAGGAGAAGGAGCAGGAGAAGGAGATTGAAAAACAGGAGAGTCAGATACAGGAAAGGTAGAAGAGGACGTAGGAGTTACTTGAAAGGCAAAAAGGTGGAAAGGAGCAGGATCAGTGGCAAGTTCATGCATGGTAGTGGTAAGAACTCGGAGAGGAGAAGGAGGGAGCTGTGACTGAAAAAGAGGAAGGATCTTGGGGGTGGAACAGAAGAGTAAGAAAAGAGGCAGGATTGGGAAAAACCTGTGTGGATGTTGACGAGTGTACAGGATTGGAAGAATCCTGTACAGGAGTCCGTGGTTGCACAGGAGTGAGGGAAAGCCTGCGAGTGTGCTGACGAACCAACAGGAGGTGGATCCTGTTGAGGAGGAACCTTCGACACTGATACAGGATTGGAAGAACCCTGTACAGGAACGCAAACTTACAGGAGTGGAGAGAGCCTGCGGATGTGCTGAGGAACTGACATGAGGTGAATCCTGTCGAGGAGGAGTCTTCAACACTGATACAGGAACAGGCACGGTCAATCCTGTAGCTTGTACTGCCTCAGATACTAAGGATGTATCCTGCACGCAGGAAGGTACAGGATTGATCCTGGTTGCCGGAGAGGAAAACGTGAGCGTCCTAGACCTCCAGTCGATCTGCGGATTTGCAACAACGAACCATGGCATGCCCAAAATGATGGGAGTCGACCGAGTCTTGATCAAGTTGAAGGAAATTGAACAGTTGAATGTGCCATGACTGCAAGAGAGAGGTTGGTAGCATGGGTAACTGCGCCAGAAGCAATCAGACGCCCATCGGCCACCTCTACAGGAACTGCACGCTTCAACTTCACCACCGAAATGCCATGTTGAGTTGCAAAAGTGTCATCCATGAAGCATGCATTTGCACCAGTGTCTAACAGGGCAAACTCCTTGAGCTCTCGATTATTAAGATGAATGTGTACAGGAAACTTGAGTGATGGAATGGTATGAGCAGCACCAATGGAGCCTGCACCTACGTCCAACTTCGCGGCTCCTAGACGAAGTGGACATTGAAGTTTTCCGACTGAACTTCAGCTTCAACTTCACGCGTCTTGAACTTCCTGGCTTTAATAGGAAATCTGCCACCTTGTGTCCTGCTTCACCACAATACAAGCATAGGTTCTCACTGCGGCGACGTTGCTTCTCAGCAGCGAAAGAGAGCCACGCTTGGATTTCTCAACCTCCATAGGAACTACTCCAGAAGGTGGTGCAGGAACATGTACCACAGCTACAGGATTGGTTTGCAGGAACTGCTGACGGGATCTTTCCTGACGACGCTCGAACAAACGGTTGTCGCACGAACAGCTTGTTGCATGATCTCCACTAATGTTTGGGCATCCGGTAACGTAAGAGGTCCTTCACGTCATCCCTCAACCCAAAACGGAAGTGTTCGATCAATGCAGTCTCGTCCCATGGAATGTTCGTGCAAAGTTGCTGAAATTCGGATGCATAGACGGAAGCTGGTCGGGATCCTTGAGTGAGCTTCGTAACTTCGTGCATGCGGAACGGTACTTATCAGGATCTCCAAAGCAGGCTTCAAAGGCAGCCACGAAACCTTCAAAGTCTTCCATCAATGGGTCGTCACGCTCCAGCAAGGGGGCAACCCAAGCCCGTGGAGATCCACTTAGTAAGGATGCCAAAAGCCAACCTTTTGTGCATCAGTCGAGTAGCGCGTGGTTGCATGCGGATCAAGAGCCGGATCTGATTCAGGAAACCTTGAAAATCGGCACGATTGCCACTGAACTTTTTGGCATGCTAATCTTGGCTCCGAAGAAAAGTTGATGAAGAGGGAACCAAATGCCTGAGAGAGCCTGTGCAGCAGCCTTGGAGGATGCATCAGCAGCTGCATGTGCCGTTGGTGGAACCTTGCAGATCAGGTGACCACTTGGCGCAAAGTGGCCAGCTCATGAAGCAACATTTGGTGCTCGCGTTGAAAGTGCTCAAAATCAGCCATGATCTATGAAAGAAAAAGGAGGAAAATGAAGGAAAAGAATCAAGAAAAAAAAAGTAGCTGGAAACGGAGAGCTATGAAAGCAGTTACTATCAAACTGTCAAGCCACGATCCAGGAACCAGGAAGAGAGCAGGATTTCAAGAACAAGGAAGGCTTGACTCAGGAGCAGGACAAGAGCAGGACAGGAACTAGGAACTCAGGAGCAAACCAGGCACAGGACAGGATCCAGGAGCAAGACAGGAACAGATAGGATCCGGGAGCAAGACAGGAAGGCGCAGGAAGGATCCAGGAAAAACAGGAACAGGACAGGATCCGGAAGCAAGACAGGAGCATGACAGGATCCAGGAGAGCGAGACGAGAGAGAACAAGAAAAGGAGCAAGAAGAACAAGACAAGACAAGATTGATCGTAGTAAGACTGGTGTTGATAGTAACTGATTGTACAACAATTAGGTCGGAGCTTTTATGCTCACAACTCCAAGAGCTAATCTAGGCATGAGTGCTAAAAGTGGTTGTCATGCATCTAAAAATGCTGCATGCATGCAGAGGCTAGATGAGTCCACATGTCCTTATCCTCTAGGCATATCCTGTGGCATATCCTGTAGGCATATCATGTAGGAATATCCTGTAACCCTAACCTGTATCCGGAATCCTGTATCCTGTATCGGGTTGTGACACGGTTGACGATGAGCATTAGCGTGACATTGTACCGTTCCTATGTCTGTTGAAGATAAACTTGAAGATTATCATGTACTTGACGAATACTGAAAACGATCCTATATTGCAGGAGCGAAAGAAGGAGAAACATGAGGAGCAAAGTCAAAACGTGGATGGTAGCATGTAAGAGCGAAGAAAGTTTTCTGGCCTAAAGAGAGTAAACGAAGTTGTTGTAAGCAAACTCCGCCATAGGAAGAAGAAGGTCAACCAATTGTCATGTTGGTAACTAATGAAGCAAACGATGATATGCTCCAAGATCTAAATCGTGCGTTTGTAGTCCACAACCAAACGCAAACTCCCATCTTTCTTCTTGACAAAGAAGATAGTGCTCCTACAGGGGACTTTAAGTTTGACAAGTGAGTCGGATGCCAAGTTGTTCTCGATGTATTGGCAAAGAACCTCCATTTTTTTAGGTGATAGTGCATAAATCGATCGAACGGTGGAGTCTTCCCCTCTGCAAAATCGATGAGACAGTCGTAGACTTATGAATAAGAAGATGTGCTTATTAAAAGTCCTGAAAGGAGTGATACTTGGATGGCAGGGAAGAAGTAGGAGAAGGAGAAGACATTGAAAAAAAGGAGAGTCAGATATAGAAGAGGTAAAAGAGGATGTAGAAGTTACATCAAAAGCAAAAAGATGAAAAGGAGTAGAATCAGTGGCAAGTTCATAATAATGGTAAGAACGCGAAGAAGAAGGAGGAGTTTGTGAATGAAAAAGAGGAAGGATCTTGGGGGATGAAACAGAAGCAGAGTAATGAAAAGAGGCAAGATTGAGGAAAATCTGTGCTGATGTTGATGAGTGTATAGGATTGGAAAAACCCTGTACAGAATTTCGTGAATGCATGGAATGAGAGCCTATGAATGTGTTAACGAACTAATAGGAGGTCCTGTCGAGGAGGAACCTTCGACACTGATACAGGAGTAGGCACAGTCAATCATGTAACTTGTACTGCCTCAAATACTAAGGTCATATCTTGCCTGAAGGAAGGTACATGATTGATCCTGGCTGTTGGAGAGGAAAACGTGAGTGTCCTAGACCTCTAGTCAATATGAAGATTTACAACCATGAACCATAGCATGCCCGAAACAATGGGAGTCGTCCGAGACTTGATCAAGTTGAAAGGAAATTGAATATATGAATGCACCATGGGTGCAAGAGAAATGTGTGGTAGCATGGGTAACTATGTCAGAAGCAATTAGATGACCATTTGCAACCTCTACAGGAATTGCACGCTTCAACTTTACCATTGGAATGCCATGCTGAGCTACAAAAGTGTCATTCATGAAGCATGTATTTGCACCAGTGTATAACAAAGCAGACTCCTTGCGCTCTCGATTATTGAGACGAATGTGTATAGGAAACTTAAGTGATGGAATGATGTGAGCAGCATCAATGGAGCCTGCGCCTACGTCCAACTTTGCAGCTCCTAGATGAAATGAACATTGAAGTTTTCTGACTAAACTTCAGCTTTATCTTCACGCATCTTGAACTTCCTGGCTTTAATAGGACATTCTACCACCTTGTGTCCTGCTTCACCATAATACAAACATAAGTTCTCATTGCGACAACGTTGCTTCTCAACAACTGAAAGTGGGCCATGCTTGTATTTGTCGACCTCCATAAGAACTACTCCATAAGATGTCGTAAGAACATGTACTACAGCTACAGGATTAAACTGTTAAAGGGATTTTATTTAACGACGCTTAAACAAACTGTTATCGCAATGAACGGCCTGTTGCATAATCTCTGCTAAGGTTTGGGTATCGTAAGGAGAAAGTCCTTCACGTCATCCCTCAACTCAAAACAGAAGTGTTCGATCAATGTAGTCTTGTCCCATGAAATGTTCGTGCAAAGTTGCTGAAATTCGGATGCATAGACGGAAACTGATCGGAATCCTTATGCAAGCTTCATTAATTTCGTGCATGCAAAATGATACTTATCGGGATCCCCAAGGCAGGCTCCAAAGGTAGCCCAAATCCTTCAAAGTCTTCTATCAATGGGGCGTCACGCTCCAGTAAAGGGGCAACCCGAGCCCGTGGGAATCCAACTAGTAATAATGCTAAAAGGCCAACCTTTTGTGCATTAGTCGAGTAGCGGCATGATTGCATGCAGATCAAAAGCTTGATTTGATTTAAGAAATTTTAGAAATTGGCGTGATTGCCACTGAACTTCTCCAACATGCTGATCTTTGACTCTTAAGAAGAGTTCAATGAAGAAGAAACCATGGATACTTGAGAAAGAGCTTGTGCAACAGCCTTGGAGGATGCATTAGCAGCTGCATGCGCTGTGTTGATGAAACCTTGCAGATTTATGACCACTTGGCACAAAATGGCCAACTCATGAAGCAACATTTGGTACTCGCGTTAAAATTGCTCAAAATCTGCATGTGAAAGGAAAAAAAAAAAGGGAGGAAAACAAGGGAGAAGAACCAAGAAAAAAAGTAATTGAAAATCGAGAAGATATGAAAGCAATTATTATCAAACTGTCAAACCACGACCCAAGAGTAGGATAAGAATAAGGAGGCTTGATTCAAAAGCAAGGCAGAGCAAGGAACAAGATAAGAACAAGGAACATGACAGGAATGATTGTAGAATAACATAGTAACTAATTGTACAACAGCTAATCTAGGCATGAGCTAAAAATAATGTCCCTTATCCTTTTAGGTATATCCTGTAAGTATATCATATAGGCATATTTATAGGTATAATATCTTGTAGGCATATCTTATATCCTGTCTCATGTATCTTGTATCTTGTAGGTTGTATCCTGTAAGCATATCATGTATTATGTATCAGGTTGTGACAATTTTAAATAATAAGTAACATTAATTTACATCAAAGGATAAATGTTCTTTCCTTCACAACATTATTAACACTTCCTTCTATAAGCATTGACAAAGTTCTTATAAGTGATAGCATGCTTGAGGTATTAAATATTTAATTTAAATTATTTTCTAATTTAATTATTGATTTACTTATAGGAGGCTGATTCAAAGAAGGGACAATGGTTATAGATGAAAACATGGCTCTCCAATATGTCAAACACTTGGAAAAAGAGAAAGATAGGGAAGGAGGAGGACGTAGGAAAACTATGAAAGCAATTAAGAAGTGGAGGTGTGTTTCAGCAACTTTACAAGCCCAAGCATTTTTTACGTACAACAAAACAATGTGAAGCATAATGGGATGAACTAGATAAGAAGCCGACATCAAATCAAAAATTACAAAAGCAACATTCTTTTAGTAAAACCATCTTACTTTAATAGAGCGATGATTCCATTTATAAAGAAAGATGTTAAAGTTTCATGAGTTTTAAAGAAAGCCTTTATTATAAAATGTTATTATGTATGGTAAAATCAAAAGCAAATGTTCCAAGTGCTAATCAAGTTCACATTTCAACACTCTCTACGATGGTGAACAAGTCACCAAGTTAGCTTGAATAAGCTTTTATTTTATTTTATTTTATTAATTTAATAAATTTTAGATATACGGACTCAAAAAGAGTATCCAAACCTAGATGTTGTACTTTAGACACAAGATCTAACAGACATTAATGAGGATGACAAGCTAAAAAATGCAAGTTGGATATAAAAAAAATGCCAATTGTAAGTGTACACCTAAAAGATCTAATGATCTTTTAAAGCATATATACAAATGAAGGAAGACAATGATGAGAGACCTTCAAAAGAGTAACCGCCAAATGATTGAGCGTATGGAGGTGATAAATGATCAATGTCATTAAGCTTTTTAAGCAGCCGTTGATAGAAGAGTTACCATGAATGCAAATGATGTGTAAAGAACTTAAGCTTATTGGGAAGGCTTTTATTTAAACATCTTCACAAGAGGTAAATATTTGATTCTTTATTGTAAATTAAAATTTAATTATATTGTAATGCACAAGAGTAAATTGTGACAAGTCAACTGTGGGAGTTTAACAAAACTTCATAAAATCTTACTTTTAAGGTATAATCTCAATAATGTAAGCATGTTTAATAGTTTTAATAACACATCTTTAATGTGTACTATAATTTCTTTTGAATTAAGTAGTTTTAGTTTCTTTTTACACATACACGTGTACATATATAGACTAGTAGAGCATGGTGTCTTTCATTTTGCTATCATATGTGTTTTCACATGGTTACACACACATATGTATGTGTGTGTGACATAATAATTCAATAGAGTTCAAGGTCAAGTAATATGTTTGAGCTTGAGTGACGTCAATCGTGTAACAGGAACGCACAAAAAACTAGTTTTCTGGTTCTTGGCTAATATAAAGCATCGTGAAAAAACATTTCTACGACCCTATTATCCATGCTTGTGTATATGTTACGTAGGAATTGACTTCTATACATGATACTGTATCCTTATATGTATCACGAGTCTATGTTACACAACGTTAGTTTCAGCGAGACAAAGTAGTATATATACATAGTCTCTGCAAGTTCAATCTCGACTATCCTGTGGCCGCTTGAGTTCTTAGGTGTCTCAGACAAAGAACCCGACGATGACTTGTGGCGCTGGAATGTGAAACTGTCCGGCCTCTTCTCGGGGGAACCCGAGGTCGACAAGTTCCCTTGAGAATCTCCCAGCATTCCTTCATCGTAGGCCTACAGTCACTGTCAAGTGCACAACAAGCCAGTGCCATATGCAATACCCTCTGAACTTGCTCCTTGTCGAACTCCTTCAGCCTCTTATCTACTGTCTCCATTAGAGTCCCTTGCTCCTGCATTTGCCACATCCAGTCAAGTAATATATTGTCCGGCCCAAACCGAGCGTCGAGTGTTTTCCTCCCTGACACAACCTCGAGGCAGAGAATCCCAAAGCAGTATACATCAGACTTAGTAGTCGCTCTTCCTTTGTAGGCAACTTCGGGAGCCACATATCCACACGTTCCCGCTCTTGTCATCGTGTGTGAACACTCTGTTCTGTCCAGGAGGCGAGCCAGTCCAAAGTCACCCAACTTGGGAGTGAAGTCACTGTCTAACAGAACATTGGCAGCCTTGATATCTCTATGCAAAAGACACTCCTCTCTTCCTTCGTGAAGAAAGAGCACCCCCTCAGCCACACCTTGAAGTATTCCAAACCTCAGACTCCACGATGTCACTAGTTGAGAGGACCCCTCTTTCAAGATATGATCGGCCACACTGCCGTTCGACATGTCATAAACAAGCATCAGCTTCCTCTTCGCATGGCACCAACCTCTGAGTCTTACCAGGTTCTTATGGTGGTACTCACCAAGTGTGGTAAGTTCCGCTACAAACTGATGCTCGGTCTCTTCTGTGACATCCCCGACAACCTTCACCGCAAGAGTCCCACTGAACGTTTTAACCTTGTAGACTCTTCCAAATCCGCCTCTCCCCAAGAGCTGCCTGTCACTGAAACCCTTTGTGGCAGTATAAAGGGACGAGTAACTATACTGAGCAAGTGAATTCGGACGATAAAGAATCATCATGCATTTGCAGATACAGTAACCGAGTAACACCACAGCAATAAAAAGAACAGAGGCAACTGATAAAGCGATAATTAATTTCTCACGTGACTTGCAGATACCTCGACATGATTTCTCTCTTGGTGCATAAACTCTCGAAAAACATAATGAGATGAAAAGTTCCAACTCAGGACCCTGTGAATATCAGTTGTCAATCCAGTAGAGGCAGAGAATCCGATGTAACTCTTCTCTAGCAGGACATCTGCAAGATCCTTCTCCATTGTTGTGTTAACAGTATCCTAACACGGGCTTCGTCGAATGATTCTTAGACAGTCCCACTTGTACAAAGTTGCTGGCACCGTTATAGTCTACCCATGCATAGAGAGTGAAATTAGAGTAGAAGTTGAGATCCGAAGGCAGTGAATGATTTGCAATAGAAGTAATACCATTCACGTCGATACCGATGTGTTGGCCTAAGTCTTGCTCGTCTTCATTCGCATAGCTATCAAACTCCACAGCAAAGAGATGATTATCTGGCCGTCCATCTGTGGTTCGATTGACCAGCCCCAAGTACATACCAGTGCCTGCAGTAGCGTTTGTTGAGGGCATAAGGAAGAATGCTAGTCCATCTCCTTGATCGGTTCTGTTGGATATCTGGAATGAGAAGAACGTGGTGAAAGACGCCTCCATTGTGGAATTTGAGAACTGCAGTGGATCTTTGTAAAACAGACGACCGAATTGATTGTTACCTCCTGTAGTGAAGTACACCGGTACCGTCTGGAGTGAAACTCGTCTTACCGGTCGATATGAAATCGTCCCTGTTAAACGGAGGTGCAAAAGAGATGGTGAAATCGCAGATTACTAAAGAGAGAAGTGAATTCCACAACAAGATAAGCTTAACGAGATTCTTCATAACTTTATGGAGTGAAGACTTCAATTCTTGTCTCTCTAAATTGCTACACAAGTCAGAACTACATGGACATGACTACGTAAAGAACTAGATTTTTACAAAACCAGACAGAAACTACCCAATATATAAAATAAAAATAAAAATTTATAAAAAAAAAACCAGGGCTACTTGAAGCTGATTACGTATTCTTTACATATCACCTTGACTTTTCTTTTAAGGCCGCACACATCCACGCATATAATACACAGATACAAGAAAATGTCGTTAAGAGAATATTTATTAAATTTTAGATTATATTTATTTGTATTTATATACAAGAATATTCTGTCTTGATATCCATTGGCTACTCAAAGGACGGAAAGGTTAGTCAATAAATAAGTCCATAGAATATTTAGAATATCTTGAGAAATTCAAACTCAAAAGGATATGCTTGCAGCTGTCCACAAGAGATAGATGCAAATACATTGCATACATCACTAAAAGGTTGAAACCTTGAATAATATCATCAAAATGATTTTGAAAAACATTACACATTTTATAAGGGATATCCCCATATATCATTATTAAACAATTTTAAAAGGTTATTGGCATATATTTTATAAGCAAAACTTGTATATGTTGGAATGGTTTAACTTACAATTTAAAAATAAGTACTACACAAGATTGAAAATGAAAAATTAGTATAAAAAACTTCACTATAAAAAAAAACAATGCTAAAATTACCTAAAGAAAACTTATATTTAAAACCACCAGATAAATCAGAACTAGAATTTAAAAGAATTTTAAGGTCCTCTTTATGACTATAATTTAGCATAGTGGAATTTTAATATACATCGAATTGATCATAATATGGACTACTCACTCTTGTATATAAGCTAGGGTTTTTAAGTGAATAAAATATGCACATTTTTATATTTTAAGTTCTCACATTGGTGAAGGTGAGGAACATCTCTAATTGTTCTTACAGAACATTTGGATTTGTGACTTTTTTGTGTAGACTTTTTAGATATAGTTTTTTATTGTTTGTTCTTATAGTTTATATTCTTTTCTTTTTATACATTGTTGTGCAATAAACAAATCCTTTGTCTACAGAGCAACTACTTATGCAATTGTTAATGTTACGTGGGTACAATTGAATGATTAGACTTAGTTGATGATGATGTTTAGGGCACATGGTGTTACTCATGCTCCTCCGGCGAATCCTTGAGTCCAATCAGATGTCTTCTGTGGAAGTTTTGGGGATGATGTGTACCATTAATTTGATCATTTCATAGTGGTAATCACACATCATTCCTAAGATGATGCTCAGTGTTTATGAGAGTTTCCTACTTGTTTTCAGGGGATAGCATTATAATAGTAGAATGGTCTGGATGTAGTAACTCATAGGGATTGAAGTACTCTTTCAGTAGTCTTTAAATGCATATTTGGGCATGCTGACGACTATGATAATGATTTTTAGTAATTGCATCGTATTCGTTTGGAGCCGTTTGAGTTAGTGATGCAATTTGATATTTGCTTTCAGAGCCTTTTGCTTTGTGCAGAGCTAACATGTTGGAGCGAATCAAGTTAGGCATGTTGTGACCAACACTTATCAAGACCTTGTGGGGCTTGTGCAGGCACTAACTTTAGTGACCCTTGACAATGCTCTATGGCTTGCACAATGATATGAGACATCGCCTCTTCCAATTGCAGCTTCGCTGCTTTAGTTTCACTTCATGTTTGGGACGGTCTTGCTTCGTTGGAGGTTGAGGTTGTTGCTGCCCGTGTACCAAGACAAGGTTGGGTTGTGGATGTGGACATGGATGCGTTGTCCATTGTTGGGCATGTGACAAGGTTGGACACACATATCAACATGTCAATGTTTTCCCGATTGGCATCATCCATTTCTGAGGTGGAGGCCTTAGCATCAACAATGTTCGATTGGTGCTGTTGTAGTGGAAGGCCTTGATGCAGCAAATTTTTTAAGAAACAAAGAATCGCGCAAGTATAGAAGGGTCCTTATGCAAATAATTTGGTAACCCTATGTCTTTCTTTCGGGAGTCTCATTCAAGGGGTTCAATTGGTACCAGTTCATCTTGTCTTTACTTTTTAAACTCAATTTGGTAACATAACACGTTATGTTTCCTTTCAGTGTTTGGTTGATATAGACTTGAGTTGTCTTTTATTCCTCAGTTTACTACTACACATTGTTGTCTTCATTTGCGTCGTGCGATAAAGCTAGTCTTCATTTTTATGGCAATGGTCACACTCATGCTTGTTCACAAGATGAGACTAACATAGCCATTTTGTGGACGATCGTGAACTTGAGCTTTAATTACGTAGGTGGTGCTAAATAAAGTTTTTGACCTTATTCTTGGTGTGGATTGGTTGACTGGCAATCATGTCAAGTGTGACTTTGAAAAGTCTTCCCCTTGTTTGACTCTCCATCATCTTTTTTTCATTTCCTTTACTTTTATTTAACTTCGTTTATCTGTTTCTACCTCTGCTTAAATCACTTTGTTTCACTTTTATTTTCTACCATTTTTTCTTCATGCCCTTCCATTTCCTCTCTGGATCCCTCAGACGATCATTATGATGCAATTGTTTATTAGCTCAAGAAAGAGTATGTTGATCTCTTCGACTTTAATTGGTTATATGGGCCCAAGATTACAACACGTCACCCTATTCCAACTAAGGATGCTAGATTGATCAAGGTACATGTTCGGTTTAATCACCAAAAGAGCTTAAGATTTGCGGGCAAATGTT
This sequence comes from Selaginella tamariscina, assembly GCA_003024785.1. Taxonomy (NCBI): domain Eukaryota; kingdom Viridiplantae; phylum Streptophyta; class Lycopodiopsida; order Selaginellales; family Selaginellaceae; genus Selaginella; species Selaginella tamariscina. The sequence goes on from PUQB01000184.1 coordinate 381,160, forward strand.
AAGGAGATCTTGGAGAATAGTGTTATCTAGAAGTTTCGAAGTTCTTAGGTGTGCGAATCTTATCTTGTGACGAAGCCAAATAAGAGCATTCAGTTTTATATCGATTATTGCATGTTAAATGATGTGACTATTTTGGATGGTTACCCACTTCCTCATATTGCAGATCTTTTAATCGACTAGGGCAAAGCCGTTAATTCATTAAGCTAGATCTCACCTATAGATATTGGCAAATTTAGATGGTTAACATGGACATTCTCAAGACTGCTTTTTAAACACCTTTTGACTTATATGAGTTCTTGGTGATGTCTTTTGGTTTGAATAATGCTCCAATAACTTTCTAGTGTATGATGAATGAGGTTTTTTGTGATATGTTGAAGGTGACTGCCAACTTCATCAATGATGTTTTGATTCATTTGAAGGTGATGTGGGAGGATGATGATGATGATGTACGCAAAGTTTTGGTTTAGCTATATGAAGTTGATTTGAATGTAAGCAGTCTAAGTGTATGTTTGAATCTAAGGACATCATTTATTTTGGCTACTGCATTTCCCAAAGGTTTGCAAGTCGATCATGATAAACTTATCACAATTCTAAAATTCTTTACATTGAAGTTTGTAAATGATGTGCAACGTTTTCTTGTCAAGGTACAATATTTTAGTCATTTTATTGATCATCTTTTAAATTGTATTGCACTGTTGTGGGATCGTTCACAACACTTTCTTGGTAGGGTATTTGGTCATTTTATTGATCATCTTTCAAATCATATTACACTCTTGTGGGTGTTATTAAAGTCGTCAACATCATTTCTTGTTTGGTATAAGAACTATAAACATGTGTTTGCAGATCTTAAGGAGTTGTTGACAACTCCTTTAGTTTTGGCATATCTTGATTACACTCGTTTCTTCATCTTGTGTGTGAATGCTTCTGACATCAGTCTCGAGGGCATGTTGATGCAAAAGAGTACAAGTGTGCCTAATTAGCGTCATCCCATTGCATACATTAGCTATATGTTGCAACTAGTAGAGGTGAACTACTTCATAAATAGAGGAGTGTCTAACAATAGTTTGGGGTTTTTGAAAAACTCCATGATGTTGTTGGAAGGCAATCATGTTACGATCATTTCATTGTTGAAGCAGAGAACTTGGTTGGCCATACTATTCGGTAGGCCTTGAAGCTTCAAATTTACAACTTTGAAGTTGCTCCCCAAGAACATAAGAAGGTCTAGGAGATGGAACGTGGAAAGGAGCACAAAGGAGATAGCTCTAAACCATGAGGTAAATTTCTATTTGTTTAAAGATGCAATTTTCAAAAAGATTCCATCACATGTGATAAGGTAAGTGCACTTGTCCTTTGTGTAGAGTTGAGAAGGTGTAAGAAAAGCTCAAGAAAGAGCATCAACAACTCCCTGGGCAAATTGTTCCAGGATTAGTGGATTTTTGGACAAAGATTTAGTGCCGTAAACATTTGTTGTGCTTGACGTCTAGTGTCCGCAAGGTGTAGAGTTAAATTTGCCTTTTTTGAACAAGGTTTGTAAAGTTCAAAAGATTGAACTGTGAATCCAAAGGCTTCGTAAGGGGTTTGAGAATCCTACATCACTTGCTGATGTGTTGTCATTCAAGCACTTACATTTCTCAATATTGCCTTTAGGACAACCTTCTTTATTTGTGGGGATTGATCCAAATGATCAATTGTGATTAGTCCATGCTTCCTCACTTACCATGACTCTCATGTTCTCAGTGGGCACATGGGACATCATCATGTGATTGAGAAGCTAAATAAATCTTTCTATTGACTAGAGTTGAGAGGAGATGTAATCCAGTATGTGCATAGTTGTTTATGGTGCCAAGCTTGCAATACCCCTCTTATACTTTGAAGGACGATTGGAGTTAATTGTAATTTCTCATTTGTTTGAGTTAGTGGAGTTTGATTTGATGGGGCCTTCTAAGGTCAATTGTTAACAATGAGTATTATTGTCGCTTCTAATTACCTAACTCGTTGGGTGGAAGTTGGTGCTCTTGCTGCGACTGCTTCTAATGTTGCCACTTTCTTCTTAATCAGGTAGTGTTATAGCATTCTTGTCCGAAGCGGATTCTCTCAAACAATTTGTGTTTATGGCTAAGGCATTTCATGTCTTGACGTTTTGACTAGGGAGTGTTTATCATCCTCAAATAAATGATTTGATGGAACAGCTCGTAAGAACTTTTAAAAAGATGATTGCGAAGTATGTAAATTTTCAACATTCAAATTGGAATGTTATATGCCATCTCTCCAATATTCTTATGTCATTAGAGTATAGAGTTCCGTTAGTACTTCACCATATAAGCTTTTATATGGTCATGCCCTAGTGTTATTGATAGAGTTGAGTCTACCTTCGCACTTGTCACAAGCTGCTAATGTTAGGTCCTAGGATCGGTATTTAACGAGCATTCTTTTATTGGTCTAAGCGGAGTCTACAAAACACTTGGGCCATGTACAAGTGGGACAATAATGACACTACAACTCTCATCATTGCCCACTTGCGTAATACAAAGTGAATGAGCTAGTGTTGGTTCGTTTCCCAAGCTTACATTACATGGTTTGGCCAAGAGTCTCCTTGCTTAGTGGAAGGAACCATATCAAGCGCTACAACTGGTAAGGCCGCAAGTTTATGAGGTTCAACACAAGATTAAACTCGATCCTCCATAGATTATGCATGTGCAACACTTCAAGTGTTCAATGCAGTGAGGTCAATAACAAGTTGTGCCGCCTATAGATCCACCAATGCCTCCTCTTGATGTTCCTCCAGATCTGGGTCCATTTACCAATGAACCTTAACAACCTTACATCCTTTCAAAAAAAAGAAATGATGTAAGGTCCATATGTACGGCTACAATGCCATTATATAATTTGTAGTGGGGTTTTAATAACCATTGAATTAATTTCAATTTATTTAAACCACTCACTCTTGTATATAAGTTATGATTTTTGGGCTAATAGAATATGCACATTTATGTACCCTTAGCTCTCACAAAATGAAATTAAAATTCAAAATTCCAAATAAACCACATCAAAGATGTTGAAATGGATTAAGATCTTATATTACTATAATAAGACATCTTAATACTTCATGTGACCATACTAACATTTTAACATGTACACAACATTATTTATCTTGTTATTTCTCTTATTAGGTAAACATGTACTCTTACAAATAAGATAATACACATGATTAAATAATGATTTATTTATATATATTTTTTCTATAAAGAAAATAATAACAAGTTATACTTATCAATCTCATTAAAATAAAAAATTAAATATTAAAATTAAGAGTGAGCATACATTTTAATAATATAACGTTAATAATTGTTTTAGGAATCATTACTAAAATATTCAATTTTGGAAGTGTGTTCTAGGTGTATCAACATTGTGTTACATTGTTTGAAAGTATATCCAAAATTTATTTAAGTTATATAGTTTCGATACATGTTATCATGGTTTCTATTTTTCTTTGCAAAACTCTTAATTTTATACTTAAGGAATACTTAAGGCAAAGACACAATCTCTGTAATGTACTTAGGACTTCTAAGTCATCAACGCTAAAGTAAATTTTACTTAGGTTAGTATTCACTCACTGTAAAATCTTTCCTTTAGGAAAGTCTTAGAGGTATCATTAATTAGAGCTTTAGAATTAGTCTTTAGTCTTGAGCAAAATAACATCCAACACGGAGATTCCTAGTTGACGGTGGTTTGACCATGTCAAACTGCCAGTCGGCATGAACGAGTGGCAGGGCCAAATAGCCAAGTGGGGAAGGTACAGTAGGTACTAACCAACGATGACAGCTGTTAGGCGGCGCTTACAGAGGCCTAGATCCAATCGACTACCAAGGTACTCAAGATAGCACGTTTGAGGGAGGCACATAAATGTTATAGGGCAGGACTCTGTCACAAGGTGGCAGACCAGTAGGGAGTGCCACCTAAACTTAAGGTTTAGCACCAGCCGACCCACAATATAAACAGGAAGGTTAATAGTGAGTTGTCATCTTCTTTGTATCTTGCTCCACCTTCTCTGGGGAAGGGGCCATCTTGTATCTGGACATGCAATATATATATATATATATATATATATATATATATATATATATATATATATATAGATTTCTTCTATCTACCACATTTTCCAATTGTCCTCCTCTTTGCCCTCTCTTGGTCCAATGATATCCTTCCAAGGAGGCAATAGCACTGCGCCCAGGGGAACCCCTACTCACCTATACATGGACCCTCGCGGTGTCCATCACCGCACATTTTAGCATCTCCTGAGGTAAAGGCCGACTCATCGGTGTGGACCCTCAGGATTGGGTGTTGGCAACAACGTCTTGGCAACATCGTCTTGGTGTCAAGCCACGACCCAAGAGCAAGATAAGAACAAGAAGGCTTGACTCAAGAACAAGGCAAGAGCAAGGAACAAGACAAGAACAAGGAACAAGATAAAATGATCGTAGAATGACTGGTGTTGATAGTAACTGATTGTACAACAATTAGGTCAGAGCTTTTATACTCACAACTCCAAGCTAATTGGTCATGAGTCTAATCTGGTCATGAGCTAAAAATAGTGACCCTTATCCTTAGGCATATCCTTGTAGGTATATCCTGTAGGATATCCTGTAGCATATCTGTAGGTATATCCTATAGCATATCCTGTAGGAATATCCTATAGGTATATCCTGTAGGAATATCCTACAGGCATATCTGTAGGTATATCCTATAGGCATATCCTGTAACCCATATCCTATATCTGTATCATGTATCGGGTCGTGACAGCACCTCCTCCCTAAGGACGAGTTCCACGAGTCTTGGGACCTGTTTAGCAGGATAACCCGATGGAAAGCAGCAACTTTGGAAGAAGCATGGAGTAAGTTGGATGCAGGTTCCCAAGTGCGATCGGTAGGCAAATAACCTTTCCAATCCACCAAGTATTGAAGTTGGCGGCGATGAAGACGAGAATCAAGGATGGCTGCAACTTCGTACTCAGGTTCACCGTCAATGACCACAGAGGGGGAGGAGAAGAAGCACGACCAGAAGAGAAGAAGGATGATACGGCTCCAACAAAGAGGTGTGAAACACAGGATGAAGTTTCACCGTAGATGGTAACTCGAGTCGGAAAGCTACAGGATTGACCTCAGCCGCAATCCTGTAAGGGCCCAATCGTTGAAAATCCAACTTAGAAGAAGGCCTGTTGGTGCGAATATGCCGACGAAGAAGCCACACGAGATCACCAATCTTGTATGTAGGTGCCGGTTGACGATGAGCATCAGCATGATGCTTGTACCGTTCCTGTGCCTGCTGAAGATGAACCCGGAGATCCTCATGTACCTGACGAAGATGCTGGAGACGATCCTGTACTGCAGGAGCGGAAGAAGGAGAAGCAGGAGGAGCAAAGTCAAAACGTGGATGGTAGCCTGTAAGAGCAAAGAAAGGTGTCTGGCCTGTAGATGCGTGAACGGAGTTGTTGTAGGCAAACTCCGCCATTGGAAGAAGGTCCAACCAGTTGTCCTGTTGGTAACTGATGAAGCAGCAAAGATATTGCTCCAAGGTCTGAATCGTGCGTTCTGACTGCCCATCAGTTTGTGGATGGTATCCTGAAGAAAGGTCCGCTTTAACCTGTAGACTCCGAGAAGTTCTCGCCAAAACTTGGACATGAATTGTGGGCCTCGATCAGAAACAATGCTCTCAGAAGACCATGGTGTCGGAATACTTCGCGGATCACCAACTCAGCAGTTGTCTGGCCTGTAGCAGTCTTGTGACATGGTAGGAAATGAGCTGTTTGGTGAAACGGTCAACCACCACAAGAACTGCATCAAATCCACGAGAAGGAGGAAGATCTGTGAGGAAATCCATAGAAATGGATCTCCAAGGAGCAGAAGGAACAGGAAGAGGACGAAGAAGACCAGAGGGTGCGTGACGAGGCATCTTCGACCTATTGCAGGTGTCACAACTCCGTACAAACTTGTCCACAAAACCTCGCAACCCAGGCCACCAATAGTTGCGAGTCACCAACTCAACTGTCTTGGCCACACCAAAATGTCCTGTAGCCGGGGTATCATGACAATCCTGTACCACACGAGTCCTGCAAACACCAACAGGAACGTACAGGAGACCTTCCCGGTACAGGAGTCCGTCCTGTATGGCAAACAACTTGTAGTCTGTACGGGAACTGGAGGAAGAGGAACTTGCGATGTCAGGACTAATGTGTGAAAACACATTCTTGCCAAGTCGTCTGTAGCCAACTGCAAACGGATGTCCTGTAGGAGTGTGGAATCTGCTGGAGCCTGATGAACTTGTAGTGCTGCAAGCCGAAGTCGATCAGGACCCAACAACACTTGCTTTTGACAGTCATATGCAGGATCGCCCGGGGTCGGTGCAAGGTAAGAGCGCCTAGACAATGCATCCGCCTTGCCATTTCGAAAACCAGGCCTGTAGATGATGACGAAATCAAAACGTGATAGGAACTCCGCCCACCTAGCCTGTCGCCGACTGAGAACTCGAGCCGTTTGAAAATACTCCAGGTTCTTGTGATCCGTAAGAACTTGTACAGGATGCGCAGCACCTTCCAGGAAATGCCGCCACTCCTCGAACGAATCCACAATGGCCTTGAGTTCCTTGTCATGAATCTCGTAATTGATCTCCGAAAGGAACTTACGAGAGTGAAAAGCTACAGGATGAAGCAACTTGTCTTCTCCAACTTGTGATAGAACAGATCCTACTGCAAAATCCGAGGCATCTGCTTCAACAAGAAGGGACGAGAAGGATCAGGATGTGCTAAAATCGGAGCTGTCGTGAAGGTCCTTGAGTGTTGTGAATGCATGTTCCGCCTTGTCGGACCAAGAGAACACTCCTGTGCGCTTGGTGAGTTCCGTGAGTGGAAGTACACGCTTGGAGAAGTCCTGTATGAAACGCCTGTAGAAGTTTGCAAAGCCAAGGAAACATTGTACATCTCGTACAGACTTGGGCCTCTCCCACTCCGCGATAGTCTTCACCTTGTGCATGTCCATGGAAACGCCAGCAGAGAGACGATGTAGCCCAAGAACTCCACAGTATCCCTGTCGAAAAACACTTCTGCATACAGGCCATGCTCGCGAAGCCTCTGTAGACTAGTCGTACATGCTTGTCATGAGCCGCCTGGTCCTTGGAGAAAATCAAAATGTCATCGAGGTAGATTACCACAAACTGGTCCAAGAAGTCACGAAAGATGTCGTTCACCATGTGTTGGAACACGGCTGGGGCATTGGTAAGGCATCACCGTGTACTCGAAGTGTCCATACCTTGTACGAAAGGCAGTCTTCCACTCATCGCCTGGACGAATCCGTACAAGATTGTAAGCCCCTCGTAAGTCGATCTTCGTGAACACCTTTGCTCCTTGCAGCCGATCGAGAAGTTCCGGATCAATGGCAACGGGTACCGGTTCCGAATGGTGACTTGATTCAAACCTCTGTAGTCCACAACCAAACGTAAACTCCCATCTTTCTTCTTGACAAAGAAGATAGGTGCTCCTGCAGGGGACTTTGAGTGACGAATGAAGCCGGATGCCAAGTTTTCCTCGATGTACTGACGAAGAACCTCCAATTCTGTAGGTGACAGTGCATAAATCGGTCCGAACGGTGGAGTCTTTCCTTCCACAAGATCGATAGGACAGTCGTAGGACCTGTGAACAGGAAGAACTGCAGCCTTGTGCTTGTCAAAAACGTCTGAAAGGAGTGATACTTGGATGGCAGGGAAGAAGGAGGAGAAGAAGAAGGAATTGAAAAACAGGGGAGTCAGATACAGGAAAGGTAGAAGAGGACGTAGGAGTTACTTGAAGGCAAAAAGATGAAAAGGAGCAGGATCAGTGGCAAGTTCATGCATGGTAGTGGTAAGAACTCGAGAGGAGAAGGAGGGAGCTGTGATTGAAAAAGAGGAAGGATCTTGGGGGTGGAACAGAAGAAGAGTAATGAAAAGAGGCAGGATTGGGAAACATGTGTGGATTTAAAGTGTACAGGATTGGAAGAATCCTGTATAGAAGTCCGTGAATGCATAGGAGTGAGGAGGGCTTGTGAGTGTGCTGACAAACCAATAGGAGGTGGATCCTGTTGAGGAGGAACCTTTGACACTGATACAGGATTGGAAAAACCCTGTACAGGAATCCGCGAACTTACAGGAGTGGAGAGAGCATGCAGATGTGCTGAGGAATTGACATGAGATGAATCCTGTCGAGGAGGAGTCTTTAACACTGATACAAGAACATGCACGGTCAATCCTATAGCTTGTACTGCCAGACACTAAGGATGTATCCTGCACACAGGAAGGTACAGGATTGATCCTAGTTGCCGGAGAGGAAAACGTGAACATCATAGACCTCCAGTCGATCTAAGGATTTACAATAACGAACCATGGCATGCCCAAAATGATGGGAGTTGACCGAGTCTTCATCAAGTTGAAGGAAATTGAACAGTTGAATGAGCCATGATTGCAAGAGAGAGGTTTGGTAGCATGGGTAACTGCATCAGAAGCAATCAGACGACCATCGACCACTGCACGCTTCAATTTCATTACCGGAATGCCATGTTGAGTTGCAAAAGTGTCATCCATGAAGCATGCATTTGCACTAGTGTCTAACAGGGCAAACTCCTTAGTTCTCAATTATTGAGATGAATGTGTACAGGAAACTTAAGTGATGAAATGGTATGAGCAGCACCAATGGAGCTTGCACCTACGTCCAACTTCGTGGCTCCTAAATGAAGTGAACATTGAAGTTTTCCGACTGAACTTTAGCTTCAACTTCACGCGTCTTGAATTTCCTGGCTTTAATAGGACATTCCACCGCCTTGTGTCCTGCTTCACCACAATACAAACATAAATTCTCACTATGGCAACTGTCAACGACCCGATACAGAATACAGGATTCCGGATACAGGACATGGGTTGCAGGACTTTCCTACAGGATTCCGGATACAGGATATGGGTTGCAGGACTTTCCTACAGGATATTCCTACCAGGATTCCGGACACAGGATTCGGTTGCAGGATATTCCTACAGGATATGCCACAGGATATGCCTAGAGGATAAGGGACATGTGGACTCATCTTAGCCTCTGCATGCATGCAATCACTTTTGCATGCATGCAACCACTTTTAGCACTCATGCCTAGATTAGCTCTTGGAGTTGTGAGCATAAAAGCTCCGACCTAATTGTTGTACAATCAGTTACTATCAACACCAGTCTTACTACGATCAATCTCGTCTTGTCTTGTTCTTGTCTTGTTTCCTGTCCTGTTCCTGTCTGCCTGTTCCTGTCCTGCTCCTGGATCCTGTCCTGCTTCTGTTTGTTCCTGGATCTTGTCCTGCGCTTTCTTGCTCCCGGATCCTATCCTGATCCTGTCTTGCTCCTAGATCCGTCCTGTTCCTATTCCTAGTTCCTGTCCTGCTCTCGGTCCTGTTCCTGAGTCAAGCCTTCCTGTCCTTGGAATCCTGTTCTTTCCTGGTTCCTGGATCGTGGCTTGACAGTTTGATAGTAACTGCTTCATAGTTCTCCGTTTTCCAGCTACCTTTTTCTTGATTCTTTCCTTCATTTTCCTCCTTTTTCTTTCCTAGATCATGGCTGATTTTGAGCGCTTTCAACGCGAGCACCAAATGTACTTCATGAGCTGGCCACTTTGCGCCAAGTGGTCACCGACCTGCAAGGTTCCACCACTGCGGCACATGCAGCTGCTGATGCATCCTCCAAGGCTGCTGCGCAGGCTCTCTCCCAGGCATCGGTGGTTCCCTCTTCATCAAACTTTTCTTCGGAGCCGAAGGTTAGCATGCCAGAGAAGTTCAGTGGCAATCGTGCCGATTTCCAAGGTTTCCTGAATCAGATCCGGCTCTTGATCCGTATGCAACCACGGCGCTACTCGACTGATGCTCAAAAGGTGGGTCTTTTGGCATCCTTACTAAGTGGATCTCCACGGGCTTGGGTTGCCCCCTTGCTGGAGCGTGACGACCATTGATGGAAGACTTTGAAGGTTTCGTGGCTGCCTTTGAAGCCTGTTTTGGAGATCCTGATAAGTACCGTTCTGCATGCACGAAGTTACGGAAGCTCACTCAAGGATCCCGACCAGCTTCCGTCTATGCATCCGAATTTCAGCAACTTTGCACGAACATTCCATGGGACGAGACTGCATTGATCGAACACTTCCGTTTTGGGTTGAGGGACGACGTGAAGGACCTTCTCCTTACGTTACCGGATGCCCAAACATTAGCGGAGATCATGCAACAAGCTGTTCGTTGCGACAACCGTTTGTTCGAGCGTCGTCAGGAAAGATCCCGTCAGCAGTTCCTGCAAACCAATCCTGCAGCTGTGGTACATGTTCCTGCACCACCTTCTGGAGTAGTTCCTATGGAGGTTGAGAAATCCAAGCGTGGCTCTCTTTCCGCTGCTGAGAAGCAACGTCGTCGCAGTGAGAACCTGTGCTTGTATTGTGGTGGAGCAGGACACAAGGTGGCAGATTGTCCTATTAAAGCCAGGAACTTCAAGACGCGTGAAGTTGAAGCTGAAGTTCAGTCGGAAAACTCCAATGTCCACTTCGTCTAGGAGCCGCGAAGTTGGACGTAGGTGCAGGCTCCATTGGTGCTGCTCATACCATCCCATCACTTAAGTTTCCTGTACACATTCATCTTAATAATCGAGAGCTCATGGAGTTTGCCTTGTTAGACACTGGTGCAAATGCATGCTTCATGGATGACACGTTTGCAACTCAACATGGCATTTCGGTGGTGAAGTTGAAGCGTGCAGTTCCTGTAGAGGTGGCCGATGGGCGTCTAATTGCTTCTGGCGTTACCCATGCTACCGAACCTCTCTCCTGCAGGTATGGCACATTCAACTGTTCAATTTCCTTCAACTTGATCAAGACTCGGTCGACTCCCATCATTTTGGGCATGCCATGGTTCGTTGTTGCAAATCCGCAGATCGACTGGAGGTCTAGGACGCTCACGTTTTCCTCTCCAACAGCTAGGATCAATCCTGTACCTTCCTGTGTGCAGGATACATCCTTAGTATCTGAGGCAGTACAAGCTACAGGATTGACCGTGCCTGTTCCTGTACCAGTGTTGAAGACTCCTCCTCGACAGGATTCACCTCATATCAGTTCCTCAGCACATCCGCAGGCTCTCTCCACTCCTGTAAGTTTGCGGTGTCCTGTACAGGGTTCTTCCAATCCTGTATCAGTGTCGAAGGTTCCTCCTCAACAGGATCCACCTCCTGTTGATTCGTCAGCACATTCGCAGGCTTCTTCCACTCTTGCGCAACCACGGACTCCTGTACAGGATTCTTCCAATCCTGTACACTCATCAACACCCACAGGTTTTTTCCAATCCTGCTTCTTTCTGTTACCCTGCTTCTGTTCCATCCCCCAAGATCCTTCCTCTTTTTCAGTCACAGCTCCCTCCTTCTCCTCTCCGAGTTCTTACCACTACCATGCATGAACTCGCCACTGATCCTGCTCCCTTCCACCTTTTTGCCTTTCAAGTAACTCCTACGTCCTCTTCTACCTTTCCTGTATCCGACTCCCCTGTTTTTTCTCCTTCTCCTTCTCCTTCTCCTCCTTCTTCCCTACCATCCAAGTACCACGACTTTAAGGACGTTTTTGACAAGCACAAGGCTGCAGTTCTTCCTGTTCACAGGTCCTACGACTGTCCTATTGATCTTGCGGAAGGAAAGACTCCACCATTCGGACCGATTTATGCATTGTCACCCACAGAGTTGGAGGTTCTTCGTCAGTACATCGAGGACAACTTGGCATCCGGCTTCATTCGTCACTCAAAGTCCCCTGCAGGAGCTCCTATCTTCTTTGTCAAGAAGAAGGATGGGAGTTTACGTTTGGTTGTGGACTACAGGGGTTTGAATCAAGTCACCATTCGGAATCGGTACCCGTTGCCATTGATCCCGGAACTTCTCGATCGGCTGCGAGGAGCAAAGGTGTTCACGAAGATCGACTTACGAGGAGCCTACAACCTTGTACGGATTCGTCCCGGCGATGAGTGGAAGACTGCCTTTCGTACAAGGTATGGACATTTTGAGTACACGGTAATGCCTTTCGGCCTTACCAATGCCCCAGCTGTTTCCAACACATGGTGAACGACATTTTCCGTGACTTCTTGGACCAGTTTGTGGTGATCTACCTCGACGACATCTTGATTTTCTCCAAGGACCAGGCGGCACATGACAAGCATGTACGACTAGTTTTAGAGCGGCTTCGCGAGCATGGCCTGTACGCGAAGTTGGAGAAGTGTTTTTTCGATAGGGATTCGGTGGAGTTCTTGGGCTACATCGTCTCTCCTGCTGGCGTTTCCATGGACATGCACAAGGTGAAGACCATCGTGGAGTGGGAGAGGCCCAAGTCGGTACGAGATGTACAATGTTTCCTTGGCTTTGCAAACTTCTACAGGCGGTTCATACAGGACTTCTCCAAGCGTGTACTTCCACTCACAGAACTCACCAAGCGCACAGGACTTTTCTCTTGGTCCGACAAGGCGGAACACGCGTTCACAACACTCAAGGACGTTTTCACGACAGCTCCGATTTTAGCACATCCTGACCCTTCTCATCCTTTCTTCATTGAAGCAGATGCCTCGGATTTTGCAGTAGGATCCGTCTATCGCAAGTTGGAGAGGACAAGTTGCTTCATCCTGTAGCTTTTCACTCTCGTAAGTTCCTGTCGGCGGAGATCAACTACGAGATTCATGACAAGGAACTCAAGGCCATTGTGGATTCGTTTGAGGAGTGGCGGCATTTCCTGGAAGGTGCTGCACATCCTGTACAAGTTCTTACGGATCACAAGAACCTGGAGTACTTTCAAACGGCTCGGGTCCTCAGTCGGCGACAGGCTAGGTGGGCAGAGTTCCTATCACGTTTTGACTTCGTCATCGTCTACAGGCCCGGCTTTCGGAATGGCAAGGCGGACGCATTGTCTAGGCGCTCTTACCTTGCACCAAGCCCGGGCGATCCTGCATTTGACTGTCAAAGGCAAGTGTTGTTGGGTCCTGATCGTTTCCGGCTTGCGGCACTGCAGGTTCATCAGGCTCCAGCAAATTCAACACTCCTACAGGACGTCCGTTCGCAGTTGGCTACAGACGACTTGGCAAAGAATGTGTTCTCACACATTCATCCTGACGTTGCAAGTTCCTCTTCCTCCAGTTCCCGTCCAGACTACAACCTGTTCACCATACAGGATGGACTCCTGTACCGGGAAGGTCTCCTGTACGTTCCTGTTGGTATTTCCAGGACTCGTGTGGTACAGGATTGTCATGATACCCCGGCTACAGGACATTTTGGTGTGGCCAAGACAGTGGAGTTGGTGACTCGCAACTATTGGTGGCCTGGGTTGCGAGGTTTTGTGGAGAGGTTTGTACGGAGTTGTGACACTTGTAGCAGGTCGAAGATGCCTCATCATGCACCCTCTGGTCTTCTTCGTCCTCTTCCTGTTCCGTCTGCTCCTTGGAGATCCATTTCTATGGATTTCCTCACAGATCTTCCTCCTTCTCGTGGATTTGATGCAGTTCTTGTGGTGGTTGACCGTTTCACCAAGCAGGCTCATTTCCTACCCTGCAACAAGACAGCTACAGGTCAGACAACTGCCGAGTTGGTGATCCGCGAGGTGTTCCGACATCATGGTCTTCCTGAGAGCATTGTTTCCGATCGAGGTCCACAATTCATGTCCAAGTTTTGGCGAGAGCTTCTTCGGAGTCTACAGGTCAAAGCGGATCTTTCTTCAGGATATCACCCACAAACCGATGGGCAGTCCGAACGCACAATTCAGACCTTAGAACAGTATCTTCGTTGCTTCATCAGTTACCAGCAGGACAACTGGTTGGACCTCCTTCCAATGGCGGAGTTTGCCTACAACAACTCCATCCACGCATCTACAGGACAGACACCTTTCTTTGCTCTTACAGGCCACCATCCACGTTTTGACTTTGCTCCTCCCGCTTCTCCTTCTTCCGCTCCTGCAGTACAGGATCGTCTTCAGCATCTTCGGCAGGTACAGGATGATCTCCAGGTTCATCTTCAACAGGCACAGGAACGATACAAGCATCATGCTGATGCTCACCGTCAGCCGGCACCTGCATACAAGATTGGTGATCTCGTGTGGCTTCTTCGTCGACACATTCGCACCAACAGGCCTTCTTCTAAGTTGGATTTTCAACGATTGGGCCCTTATAGGATCGTGGCGGAGGTAAATCCTGTAGCTTTCCGACTCGAGTTACCATCCACGGTGAAACTTCATCCTGTGTTTCACACCTCTTTGTTGGAGCCGTATCATCCTTCTTCTCTTCCCGGTCGTGTTTCTTCTCCTCCCCCTCCTGTGGTCATTGACACGAACCTGAGTACGAAGTTGCAGCCATCCTTGACTCTCGTCTTCATCGTCACCAACTCCAATACTTGGTGGATTGGAAAGGGTACCTGCCTACTGATCGCACTTGGGAACCTGCATCCAACTTACTCCATGCTTCTTCCAAGGTTGCTGCCTTCCATCGGCATTATCCTGCTAAACCAGGTCCCAAGACTCGTGGAACTCGTCTTTAGGGAGGAGGTGCTGTCACGACCCGATACAGAATACAGGATTCCGGATACAGGACATGGGTTGCAGGACTTTCCTACAGGATTCCGGATACAGGATATGGGTTGCAGGATTTCCTACAGGATATTCCTACCAGGATTCCGGACACAGGATTCGGTTGCAGGATATTCCTACAGGATATGCCACAGGATATGCCTAGAGGATAAGGGACATGTGGACTCATCTTAGCCTCTGCATGCATGCAATCACTTTTGCATGCATGCAACCACTTTTAGCACTCATGCCTAGATTAGCTCTTGGAGTTGTGAGCATAAAAGCTCCGACCTAATTGTTGTACAATCAGTTACTATCAACACCAGTCTTACTACGATCAATCTCGTCTTGTCTTGTTCTTGTCTTGTTTCCTGTCCTGTTCCTGTCTCGCTCCTGTCCTGTCCTGCTCCTGGATCCTGTCCTGCTTCTGTCTTGTCCTGGATCTTGTCCTGCGCTTTCCTGTCTTGCTCCCGGATCCTATCCTGATCCTGTCTTGCTCCTAGATCCGTCCTGTTCCTATTCCTAGTTCCTGTCCTGCTCTCGGTCCTGTTCCTGAGTCAAGCCTTCCTGTCCTTGGAATCCTGTTCTTTCCTGGTTCCTGGATCGTGGCTTGAACAGCAACATTGCTTCTCAGCAGCGGAAAGTGAGCCACACTTGTATTTCTCAACCTCCATAGGAACTACTCCAAAAGGTGTGCAGGAGTATGTACCACATCTGCAGGATTGGTTTGTAGGAACTACTGATGGGATTTTCCTAACGACGCTCAATAAACGGTTGTCACAGTGAACGCCTGTTGCATGATCTCCCTGTGTTTGGGCATCCGGTAACGTAAGGAGAAGGTCCTTCACATCATCCCTCAACCTAAAACGGAAGTGTTCAATCAATACATTTTCGTCCCATGGAATGTTCGTGCAAAGTTGTTGAAATCGGATGCATAGACGGAAGCTGGTCGAGATCTTTGTGTGAGCTTTTGTAACTTCGTGCATGCGAAACGGTACTTATCGGGATTTCCAAAGCAAGCTTTAAAGGCAACCTTCAAAATCTTTCATCAATGGGTCGTCACGCTCCAGCAAAGGGGCAACCCAAGCCCGTGGAGATCCAACTACCAAAAGGCCAACCTTTTGTGCATCAGTCGAGTAGCAGCGTGGTTGCATGCGGATCAAAAGCCTGATCTGATTCAAAAACCCTTGGAAATCGGCACGATTGCCATTGAACTTTTCCGGCATGCTGATCTTCGGTTCTGAAGAAGTGTTCGATGGAGAGGAAACCACGGATGCTTGAAAGAGAGCCTGCGCAGCAGCCTTGGAGAATGCATCGGCAGCTGCATGCGCCGCATTGATGGAACTTGTAGATTTGTGACCACTTGGCGCAAAGTGGTCAGCTCATGAAGTAATATTTGGTGCTCGCATTGAAATTGCTCAAAATCGGCCATGATATATGAAAGGAAAAAGGAGAAAAACGAAGGAGAAGAATCAAAGAAAAAAAAGGTAGCTGAAAATTAGAAAGCTATGAAAACAGTTATTATCAAACTGTCAAGCTACGACCCAAGAGCAAAATAAGAACAAGAAGGCTTGACTCAAGAACAAGAAGGCTTGACTCAAGAACAAGGCAAGAGCAAGGAACAAAACAAGAACAAGGAACAAGACAAGAATGATCGTAGAATGACTGGTGTTGATAGTAACTGATTGTACAACAATTAGGTCAGAGCTTTTATACTCACAACTCCAAGCTAATCTGGTCATGAACTAAAAATAATGACCCTTATCCTCTAGGCATATCCTATAGTATATCCTATAGGCATATCCTGTAGGAATATCCTACAGGCATATCTTGTAGGTATATCCTGCATGCATATCTTGTAGGTATATCCTGTAGGAATATCCTGCAGACATATTATGTAGATATATCCTATAAGCATATCCTGTAACCCGTATCCTATATCCTGCATCCTGTATCGGGTCGTGATACTTGGCAACCATCGAGGCTACATAAGTTACCCCACATCTAACCTATGGAGTCTCCGACAACCATTCCCACTTGCCAAATCTTAAAGTGGGAGGGGAGGGTTAAGATCCATTACTATAGTGTAGTGTGATGTCTTGAGTTAAGAGTTGAAGGAGTTACACAACATCTCTTAAAACATTGTTGAAATATCAACTTGGTATGCATGCACTCTAGCTTTTGATCCTTCATACATTTTCCAAGCATGAAATATCACACACCGTAGGGTACATCAAAACTAAGTGTTAGGCCAAGCTTTAACCTTAAACTTTGTTGCTTGAATCTAATACATAATTAGGTGCAGGTTGTCTCAAACACATTAGTTGTCAAAACCTTTGTTACGGTCGCTTTGGTTATGACACGTTGAGAACAAGTACTCAAGCATTTATCAACTTGTGAACATGTATGTTCCCAAGAACGGTGTTGAGTATTAGCCCTAGGGGTTTGTTGAATGACCAAATTATTTAAGTCTAATTCCTCGTTCAATCTCTAACATGGGAGTCAGGCATCCTATTTTCTCATAGAGGAGGTGCTTACTGATTAACTCCACTAGGCACAAAGTAAGAACTTTGACGCATGTCCCAAGATTTTTTTGATTTTGTAACCCTTTTTTAATTATATATTTATTATTTCACATGAAATAAATAAAATGTTTCAATTCATAAACATATGCCATATACTACTATATAATATTTTTAAATTAGTAAATAATAAATTTATGATAAGCTTGGATTTTTCTTATGTCCAGTGAGCATTTCCATTGTAGAATTTCAAATCAATGTATTATTTTTACATTCAATGTGATTTTCAAATGTGGAATCTTAAAACCAAGACTAAAAGGAATTACTACTGCTTTTGATCACATGTTTTTAGAATTATATTATTATTACACACTATGAATTAACTATAATCCAAATCAAAATTTATTTAATTAATTATGTAAATGTAATAAGAATCTTGTAAATTTGTTTTCAAAAATGAAAATGTAAAACAGATCTAAGATATTATTTTTAATTATTTATCTAGATATGTTTTGAAATTGAAAGGTAAAAAAGATTATAAATAGCATTTTAACTATTTATATGAATATGCATTTATTTTCAATGTGGAACCTTCTATACTTATTGCTTCTTATAAGTAATAATGTCTCATCTTGTTGAGTTTTTTGAACTGCTTTTTTCTTGTATCGATAACTTTCGTCTTTAATTGTAAAAGCTCTTTATTATTTACGATTGTAGTAGTGATTATAAACATATATTTCTTTAAAGCACTTATAATTGCAATAGTTTGGGCAAGACTCAATGCTATTAAACCAGCCTAATTAAGCTTCTCTTGTACTTCTTCATTTAACAATGGATTACCCTCACCTCCATCTTTAGGCTTACTACGACTTCATTCCTTCTTAAGTCGGTCACCTCTTTTTGCATTTAATACATGTGTCATTAAAGATACTACATATAAAATAAACGGTTTTAAAATTGTTATTATGCAAGTAGTGGTACTACATGATGAATATTAAGTACTAGTAGATGTGCTATGAGGTGAGTGAAGAGGGTTTTTGGTATGCTTTGTTGTCATGAAGGTTTATTTCGGGAGTGGATTTGATTGCTACACACTTTTAGAAGTGTTTGGTAATGTATGGGTGTAAAATGATGTTGTTCTATTATGGCCGAGGCAAATGGAATGTGAGCAAGTCTTGCTCTCATGTTTTTTGGTGATAATGCGGTTTGAGAAGGATGTGTTTTGGGCTGTCGTAATCTCTTGCGAGCTATTGAAGGATTGAGGGTTGATTTCTAATGAGTTTTGAGGGTTGATTTCTAATGAGTTTTGAGGGGGACTGTTGAAGGATTGAGGGTTGACTTCTAATGAGTTTTGAGTAGCCGCTACTTGTCTCCATGCCATCGGAGAAGAGACGAATGCAAACCGGCCGGACTGTCCGACTTCGAGACGAATCTTAGCGTCGATGCTGCAAGAATTCGACTAGTCAATGCGGAACCCAGACCCGCAGCTGCAGAAGGATCCAAAGAGAGATTTTTGCCCACGAACACTGCATAAAATCCTCGAGATTCAGATCTTGCTCAAGAAATGACCGAAACATACGTCAATGTGATCGCTAGAGAGCGCAGAATCCAACCTCCACAGCCGACCCTTTAATTTTTGCCCTAAATCCGCGAAAGATTCAGCAAGTGATCGTTAAAGAACCCTAGGCTGTGGCGAGAGAGACTTGCGATGGCGGAGCGAGAGGCGAAGGTCAGGCGATGAGGCAAGTGCGTGCATCAGCAGCGATCGCAGCAGAGCCTTGCGCAAGAATCCGATTCCAAGGTAAATGTTCTGCGTTTTTTTCTTTCTTTCTCCACGCGCTGCTGCATTTCTTTATTATTCTTTCGGATTCTTCTGCGTAGTCTTAGATTTGATCTCGGACAGAGAAGCGCAGGGCATTCATCATGCATATTTTGTTCGTCTTGGTTGAATGACTGAGAGACAGTGTTTCCTGGATTCCTCCGTCAGAATCTTACTTACTCGTCTAGATTTTGATCTCGCACAGAGAAGCGCGAGTTACTCGTCATACATATTTTGTTCGTCTTGCGTATTTTGCTGCATTCATGTAGCGTCTTCATCGGATTCGTCCGTGAAAGTCCGAATTTCGTTCTGAATGCTATATCATTCTTTCATTCATCATTTGAACCGCTGGCGAAGACGAAAACCTGTAAGTTCTACACACTCCCGAGTGGATGCGTCCGTGGTCAAAACTGCAACTATGCTCACGAAGCAGCAGATTCTCGCAAGGACAAGCGGGGCGCTCCGGTCAAAAGCAAGAAGATTCTTGTCTCCGATTTGCCTCGTTCTGTGGCCGCAGGCAAGTAGTTTGTCTTGTTTCTTATCCACATTACAAATGCGGCTCTTTTCTTTCACAGAGGATCTCTTCTACTTCTTCGAGTGAAAGTTCGGATCCGTTTAGAAGCGCTCGCCATTCCGATCCGCTCGAACGGTGTCAAGACGGGAGACAGATTCGGCATTATAAGTTTCGCCAATGAAGAAGCTCTTCTGGCAGCGGTCCAGCGCACAACATCTACATTTGCGGGAAGAAGGTGAGACCATGGATTTCTTATATAACAACTAACATAAAGCTGTCTGCATTACGCTATTCATGTGTGCATGTAATGCTTGACACGAACAACATGTGCAGAGGTGTGTAATTTTCGTGGGAGTTACCGTTTGTGTAAGCTGCACAAAGAGCAGAAAGAGTATGACGCTGGAAGTCATGTTTGGTCGAGCGGCGAAGGATGACAGCTTGTCTTTCGATATCGATGCCCGCTAATACCAAGTTGCACAAAGCTGTTTGTTGGAGAAGACGAGCAGCAGCATCCGAGGAGTCCGCTTCAGATCCAGAGCCTGTGTTCAGAGACTGGCTACCGAAGTTCCTAGCCAGCGCCACCAAGCGTCTCGGTGAAGGGGGAAAGGTGACTCCGTGCAACTTGCGGGCTCGAGATTGATCACGCCGAGCTTTGGCTTCGACAAGTTAAGCGACTACATTTGTGCGTGGCCGGAAATCTGCAGACCAAAATTCGTGCCAGTTGCGGGAGGACCAGCCATGCACCTTGTCCTCGAAACTGTGGCGGAACAGCTGTCAGCGTCTACACCACCCGCTCCATCCACGAGGATGAGGAGGTAAGATTTATTCTTCTTTAAATGCATATAGAGAAGAGACATGGAGATAGAATACATATTCCTACTAAGCCACTGAAACAGTTCACTTTTGTATCTGTACAGGACATGAAACGTACGGGTATTGGCACTTATTCGACAGCTCCAGGAATTTGAAGTCGCGGGAGATAAACTCTTCCTTCTTCAGCCACAACATGTGGATGCCATCTCCTCCGTTCTCTCCTACAGCCCTCTGCGCTCTCTGCATGCGACAAGCAGCTCTCTGGACTGCTTTACCCTGCGGCCATCGGGTCCTGTGCACTTGTGCAAGAAAAGCTGCGAAGCCCGTGGCGTCGCTCCTGCTTCGTTGCACGAGCGTCTGGAACGATGGATGGACTTCCCGTAATGTTCCAGCTCTATATAAAAGCGATCATAAACATAATATTTGTTTTTTTGCATATCTCTGTATCTGTGCCCATGTATATATTTGTGTCTTCATGTCAAGAGAAGTCGAGAGAGAGAGAGAGTTTGTAACACTATGCGCCTCCATCTATTGTCATTTTGAAGTTTCTCGCAACTTTATGAAGTGTTTATAGAGTGTCAAAGCGTATCTGATTTATATTTGCATGTGACAGGAAAATGATCTGACCTATAACTGATGCCCGCGTGCGTGAGTATGTGCGTGTTCTTAAAGCAGCCAAGTTCTTTCAGAATTACATTCTCTCTCTCCCTCTATCTCTCTCGTATTTGTGTGTGTGCGCGTTTGTATCTCATATGTGCAGGAGCATTTGACCTTTTCTTAAGAAACCCTAAAACAGAGGTTTAGGGTAAACCTAACAAACAGAGGATCCAATGGAAGGATCTCTTCTTCCCTAATTTTGGCGGACTTAAAAGCCACATCTACTACCTCTCACAATGTCTCTTGCAGCGCGGCCATAAGGTATGCGTACTATTCATTATACTTGACATACATGACTGTATGGATAAGAACAACACAGCAGAAATCGGGCCACGTGGAGCATCCGCAGAGAATAATACGTGCATATTTGCCCTAGAGAATCTAAGGGTTAGGGTTTATGGCGACGATCGTTTGTGGAAACAAGAGGGTCAGGATCTCCGGCCAATCTGCAAAAGACGTCTACGACTTGGCAAGGCAAACATTTGGGGAGTGCAGGCATGACATTCCTTTTTTCAAGAATGCTGATGGAGATTTGTTTGCTGTGGATCAGAAGGCTCTTCCCGACGGCGTTTATACATACGATGCAGAGGAAGGTAAGCCAAGTTTTGGTCTGTTTTGCAGACTGTTTTCTTTTCTTTCTTTTTTTCAGTCGTAATTAAGAAGCTGCCTCCGTCAAGTATGAACTATGCCTCAGTGAGGATGAAGCAGACGGATCCGGATCGAGTCATTCTCAACTTTGTGCCTCCAACCGCGGTGCCCCCTTTACCTCTTCAGCTCATGCACCCTGTTTTTGGAGGTTTCGTGACCAATGTGAGGGGAGAGGGGCCTCAGCCTACTGCGATTGACTACGTACATTTCGCTGCTCTTGCAAAACGCGTGTTCTAACTTCTACGATGATGAGCGCGAATTAGTTCAAGAGCTGCGGAAGATTTGGCGGGACTACTTAAAGGTCAACGTCTTAGATGAGATGTCCACGGGTGCTTGTGACAAGAAAGGTCGCTCTGCTACAGACCTGGGTGTTCGGGATCCTCGTTATGATGCTCTTGTGATGCTAGACGAGGTGAAGCTGGGGATATCAACCAGCCGTACAGAACCACAGCATCAGGCTCTTGGGAATTACGAGTTGAACTGGAGCTCAGCCCGGCCAGAAGTTAAGGCGTTATTCTCTGATACTTGTCTACCGGCTATGCTCATTCAGCACGTTGGACAGTTACTCCTAGTCGGCGGTGCCATCACTCTGCCGCAGCCAGCTGGAGGTGAGAGTTTATTTGCTGGTATATTCTGATTTTGTTTTTAGTTTTAGAGGATCTGTCTGAAGAAAATGAAAAGATCTGTTACCAGCCACTAGCTTCAACTGAGCTAGTCATGCTCTACGGGCACGACAGGTCGATGGCTATGGAGGGCGTCAGAATTTGCATGGCCATCAAGGCTGCGGTTACCATGCTGATCGGCTACTACGGAGAAAAAGGCGACGAGAACTCAATTCAGCAGGCATATGCACGGGGGCGTGGGCGTGAACTTTTCAGGAAATGTATTCCGGGCACCCTGCATGATGAAGCGCTGGAACCAGGAGCGACTGTGAGCCCTTTGAATGGCCAGAAACGACTCTACCTCCTCCGGACAAATGAGAGAGATTGCGTGGTCAAGTACTGCCAGCAATACGGGGTGGCTGTCCATAAAGCTTGGGCCCAGGCAGGGCTTGCACCACGGCTTTTTTCTAGTAGTGAGATACAAGGAGGCTGGCTGGAAGTGAGAATGGAGTGGCTGCCTGAAGCTGTGGGCTGGAAGCGACTTTATGACCTGCCGGAAGAAGAAGCGGATAGAGTGAGGGAGGCAGTGCTCAAGCAGCTCAAGGCAGCACACAATGTGCAAGTCGGAGAGAGAGACGGGCAGCCGACTTATGGTGTTCACGGTGACATGAGAGATAACAACGTCATGGTGAAGATTAACAGTGAAGATGAGCTGGAGGAGGTACGCTTTATCGACTTTGATTGGGCTCAGGAGGAAGGGTGGCTGGCTCAGTCTATCCGCCTTTCATGAATCATCTGGAGGTGAACTGGCCAAGAACGTGGAGGCAGGCTTGCCTATGCGTCGGATGCATGATGAGAAGCTTCTAGCACTCCCACAGTCGAAACAAGTCAAAACAAGCCAGCAGGTGCCACAGCAAACCACACTAACGACCTCTGTCAAGAGAATGTCTCTCAAGAGAATGTTTCATAGGGTGAAATAAGCATCCTTTTTGCAACTAGCATCTCGAACACGGTCTTGAAGAGAATGCTTTTCACGCATTTTATCCACCTACATGTGTATAATCTGCAAATTAGTATAATGGACAGATGTGATCTTAGTACATGTATAGCTGATAAACAAATGCATAATCATAGAAAATAATAAGAAAACGCATAGATAACTTGCACATAGACATATAACTTACATTTGGAAAACGCTTGCAAACTTCAGGAATAACTTCCACGAGCAAATCAGTATAAGTTCTATTTTCTCAGTGACCATTATGGTACCTATGCGGTAATTATCGAGTATTATGGACAAGATATACACACGCTACAGTGTATAAGAAATACATCAGTATAGGCATCATGTGTGTGCGTGAGCGTGCGTAGGTGTGTCTGCGTGTGTGTATGTGCTGTTGTATATATATAAACGTTTACAACGACGATGACGATTCTATCCTTGGGACGAGCAGATATGTCGACTGCATTTGGAATTACAAACACCTTATCCGGATCGATCCCGGATCTCAACACTGCGTTCTCCTTGCCCGTATGTGAAACACAAATTGCCTGTTCAACACAGGATATATCAAGTTAATCAAAAGGAATTAGCTTTGACGATGGACGCAAAATTCAAAGTGACGAAGTTGAAACAGTAGCTCCAAAAGTTTTAGCTGCAAGTACAGAGATGCAGGAGATACAGGAGCCTGCACCGGAGAATTTAGAAGATATGAAGGTTGATACCGACTCATTGAGAGATACTGAAAACCGGTCTCCAATACCACAATTGTGGACAGTCTCAGTGTTGAGGATTCAACATCCTTGCCATGATTAACATCCTTGCCATCGGTTTCTCAGAAGGTCTTTGTTGGTGTTGAGAATTGATGATCTGTCATCCTCTGATCTGTCTGCCATGTCATTGATTCCATGATGTAGTGTAGGGTCATGACTTTTCATTTGTATATATATCTCTACTATGGTATGACAGAAATGTCTATTATATCCATTCCATCCATTCGCTTCCGCATATACATCCAACATGGTATCAAAGCATAGGCTCTGAATTCTAGGATAAGAGGATGGAGATTGCTGGCCAAGATGCCAGCAATGAGAGTGACGACGAGGACAAGGATATGTGACTGTGCAGTGCTGAGGAGCAGAGGACTCCAGAGGTTGCAGATGCATGAAGCAATCCACAATTAGAGTATTGTACTCAGCACATAGGGCATAGAGGCAAATCCATAAAGACACACTTGGACCAGGTTTCTTCTTGATCTCTTATGTTGCAGGCACTAGATTTGGCGATAGACCTTTATGGCACACAGCAGACAAACGGGTGTGTCATGTGCCACTTGGCAGTGGCAGTACCACTTTGAGGGGGTGGTGTTCAGCCTTGTTCAGAATCTAACATGAAAACCTTACCTCAGTAACATGAAGTGTATACGAATGCCTGTGCATCCATAGCCTACGAACCCTAGAAACTACTCTGTTACAGTAGAGCATCAGTTTATGTCTCAACACTCCCCCGTAAACTGGTGCTCAAAAGACTCTGAGGCCCCCTCGGAACAAAGCGAACTTGGTCAGGCCCAGCGGTTTGGTGAGCATGTTCGCCACCATCTCATCCGTAAAGAATGAGCCACCTTCACCAAACTGCCTTCTACAAGCTCCCGAACGTAGTGAAACTGAATGAGCACATGCTTGGTCCGTCCATAATAAATGGGGTTCTTGCTCATAGCAATGCTACTCTGATTGTCACACCAGCTGAGCATGGGGGTTCATTGCACTGCTCCAAGCTCTGGAAGAGTCCCGCATCCATATAAGCTCCTTGCATCCAGAAGTGAGAGCAATGTACTCAGCCTCTGCAGATGAAAGGGCCACCACACTCTGCCTCTTGCTCCCCCACGCAATCGAGGCCCCGCACAATTCCAAAGAGTAGCCAGTGGTGGACCGAGCTCCTTTGTTTGTCCCCCAACTTGCATCAGTGTAAGTGACCAGCTGAGTGTCATGGCCTGAGAAGCATAGGCCGTGGTGAGGCGTTCCCTTTAGGTACCTGAGTACATGTTTGGCAGCCTTCCAATGGCACAAACTCGGAGCAGATCCAAACTGGCTAAGCAGCACAGTGGCATATGCTATGTCCGGTCTAGAGGAAACGCCAAACATCAAACAACCTATGAGGTTGCGGTACGGAATCTCAGAATCACATATCTCTCCTCCCGTCTGAGGCGAGTTCGGATTGACAGCACCGACGAGCATGGGAGTTTCAACTGGACGGCAGTTCTGCATGCCAAACGAGAGAGAAGAGATTGCACATAGTGCTTGGTGAATCTTCAAAGTCCCAGCCTGCATATCCCGCTCAATTTGCAGGCCCAAGAACGTCTTCACCTCTCCCATGTCCTTCATCCGAAACCGTTGTGCCAAGCTTGCTTTCAACTGCCAATCCCGTCTTCATCACCTCCAGTGATGAGGAGATCATCCACATACAGGGCAACAATGATCCGTCCACGACCAACCCGCACATAGACATTGGAATCACTATGTGTTCTCCGAAAGCCTTGTCGACGCAAAGCTTCATCAAACTTTGGTACCACACCCGAGAAGCTTGCTTGAGACCATACAAGGCCTTGTTAAGGCGCAGGCTCGAGCTGTGTCCCCATGCCAGGAAAGCCTAGGGGAATGCGCATGAAGATCTCCTCATGCAAATCCCCATGCAAGAACGCGGTCTTCACATCCATCTGGTGCACTTGCCACCTCCTGGCGTTAGCAAGTGCCAAGAGTGCGCGGACACTAGGCAACTTCACCACAGGCGAAAATGTCTCCTCATAGTCAACTCCTGCACCTGGGTGAAGCCTTTTGCCACGAGTCTGGCTTTGTGTCTGACATCCCCAGTCAGGGGATCCACTGTCCGCTTGAAGACCCACTTGTAGTCAACAAGTCGACGTGGTGTGGGGCAGCACACTCCTCGAATGTGCAATTCTGCACTTGTGCATCCACTTCGTCCTGAATGGCCCGCTTCCACTCAAGAGACTCCGCTCCGGTCACCGCATCTTCAAAGGTGGAGGGAACCTTCTCATCCACAAACATGCACATCTCGGCTTCCTCATCAAGTAGAGAAGTGGCATCTTCCAACACCTTGCGAGAAGGCACTCTCGTGCGTGGTCTGTCTGGAGCTACCACAGGATGGCATGCCCCCGGCGAGGGACATGAGGAGGCGATCAACCTGCTGCTCTGGCTGCTCAGGTGTGCTGCTCATGGACATCAACTGGTTGCTCCGGCTGCCTGCTCAGGCTGTTCAGGTGCCAGCTGCTCATGGACATCAGCATCACCTTGATCACCTCGAGCATCACCTGGCAGCTGCTCCCCAGGGCATCAAGGCCATGGTCTTCCCCTACGTCCACAAAACCAACTGGGATTAGGGGAGCCAACAAGTCATCGTCAATGAAGGAGTCCAAGTTGTTCCGTGGAACGACACCATGTGAGGTCATCCTCAACAAACACCACATCTGTGCTGATGATGGTGCATTTGTCCACCGGGTTCCAAGCCTGTATGCTTTCCGACGCCGTTCATCATCTTGTGCATAGCCAACAAAGATCAACTTCTGGCTCTTGGGGTCCAGCTTCTTCCGCAGCTGGTCAGGAATATGGGCATACGCTGTGCAACCAAACACCCTGAGGTGGGATACATAGGCTTCAGACCCGTCCATGCTTCCTCAGGCGTCTTGCCTTTCAATGCCACAGTTGGCAACCGGTTCTGAACATGCATGGCTACCGCAATAGCCTCCTGCCAAACTCCTTGCCCAAATGTGCATGAGCAAGAAGGCTGCGTGCTGCATTCACCAGCGTTCGGTTCTTCCTCTCAGCCACGCCATTCTGTTGGGAGGTGTACCGGGTGGTGACGTGGTGTTGAATACCGGCATTCCGACACAACTCTTGCATGGTGGAGTTAAGGTATTCCTTGCCACCGTCCGTGCGCAAGGCCTTAAGCTTCTTGCCAACTTGAGTTTCCACGCAGCTCTGTACACGCGGAAGGCCTCCACCATCTCATTTTTACGACGTAGGAAGAAAAGTTTGGTGAGGCGACTGAAGTCATCAATGAACGTAAGAACGTAACGTGCGCCAAAATGACTCGGGATGTCCATGGGCCCACACAGGTCGGAGTGCACCAGCTCCAAGAGCTCTGAAGAGCGGTGCTTTGAAGATCCAAAACTTCGGCGATGATGTTTGCCCAACACACATGACTCACAAAATGCATGTGAAAAACCAGGCCTCAGATCCAGCCCTTCCACCATGCAGTTGGACACAAGCTCGTGCAGTGCCTTGTGATTTGCATGACCCAACCGGCAATGCCACAAATAGGCATTGCACCAACGACGTTCTCAGCGGCTGCAGCAAGATGAGGGTGTGAGAGAATCTCATACAAGTTTCCACGTGCCTGGCGTGGAGAACTTTCCTCCCAGTCACACGGAAATCCAACTTGTCATATAAATTGCACCATGACTAGTAAACACGATCGACTTCCCGTCGTCACACAACCTTGCCACCGACATAAGCATGCCTGGGACGTGCAAGGCGTCTTTGAACGTCATCTCCCCACCGTCCTGAAGTGGGAGTGTCAAAGTGCCTCGACCAGCAATGTCCAATCGGGCATTGTTCCCCAACACCACACCACTACTTCTTTGAACTGGGATATACTGTTCAAACATCAACTTGTTATTAGTCATGAGGCTAGTGCAACCTGAATCAAGCACCCAGGAGTGCATCTTCCCGCTGCTCTCAGCATTGAGGGACTCCTCCCATAAAGGACTCTTCTTCCCATTCACCTTCTTCACTTTCAACACCGACATTAGCCTTCCCATCTGCATGGGGGCAGTCCCTACCCCAGTGTCCAAACCCTCGGCATATCTTGCATTGGTCATGGCCAAGCCGACCTCTCGTCCTCGACCTCTACGTCCTGTGCACCCTTCTCCGGTTCCCCTTTGAAAGCTGCTCGTCCACGTCCACCTCGGCAGCCCAACCACCGTCTTGAGCTCCTCGGCCAGCCCAGGCATTGCCCAGGGCTGGAGGCAGCAAGGGTGCAACAGCATCACACCCGACTAGCTCACGTCATTTGGCATACATGACTTCATGCAAAGCATTGGTTTTGGCCTTCTCCTTGCGGAGCAAGGCTGTGGCCACAAGCTTGGCCACCGCCGTTTCAAATGTGAGATTGTCCTCACGATTGAGAGCCTCGACATCCCTGTCCCACTGAGCAGGGAGGACCGGTAGAGCTTCACCTTTTGCATCAAATCCGGGATGATATGCTCGTCCCCTTGGGCAGCAAGTTCAGCAAAGAGCCGACTCAGCTTGTCCGCATGCTTCTGCATGTCTCCACCTTCGTAGACACAAGCCTCAAGCTCCGAGTGGATCCGCATGACTTCCATGTTGGTCTTTTTTTCGTAGGTGTCCAAATGCAGCCCACGGCGTGCTCAGCCCGCACTTTCCACTCCTTGTGGATTCTAAGGGTCTCATTGGAGTTGCCCTCCGGCGGCTCTGGGTCAGTCCCACAGACAAGCCCAAAAACTCCTTTGACACGCAGCCGAGTCTCCAACAACTTCTTCCATAGCAGAAAGTTTTTTGTGCTT
Organism: Selaginella tamariscina; assembly: GCA_003024785.1. Classification (NCBI taxonomy): domain Eukaryota; kingdom Viridiplantae; phylum Streptophyta; class Lycopodiopsida; order Selaginellales; family Selaginellaceae; genus Selaginella; species Selaginella tamariscina. The sequence goes on from PUQB01000184.1 coordinate 409,936, forward strand.
GCTCCCACATGAGCTTCCAGAGGAATGCTCACCAGATTGGCCATGGCCTCCACTAGGCTACATTACACATTGCTCCCCACCCAAATCGAAAGTGGCTCTAATACCATGTTCAAAATTTAACATGAAACCTTACCTTAGTAACACGAAGTGTATACAAACGCCTGTGCATCCATAGCCTACGAACCCTAGAAACTACTCTGTTATAGTAGAGCATCAGTTTTTTATGTCTCAACAAGCCCTAGTGACAGGGCTATGAGGCAATCCAGTATGTGGACTTACTTACAAACCCTAGAAACTACTCTGTTACAGTAGAGCATCAGTTTTTTATGTCTCAACAAGCCCTAGTGACAGGGCTATGAGGCAATCCAGTATGTGGACTTGCTAAGGCGATTGACCATTAGAGCTAGTATATGGGATTAGCTAGTGCCTTAGTTTCTAATTTAAGAGATCATAACTCAGGCATATTAGAGTCTGAGGGGGTGTGTTGAGGATTAATGATTTGTCATCCTCTAATCTGTTACCATGTCATCGATCCATAGTGTAGGGTCATGACCTTTCATCTCTCTCTATATATATATTATGATGATATATATCTATGATGATATGACAGAAATATCCATTATATCTATTATATCCATTCCATCCACATTCGCTTCCACTCACATATCTAATCCAACAGTCGGCATTGAAACAGTTCATTGCCGGCTGATGCTCCCGGTAGCCAAACAGTTGGAGCTTCTGCAGAAGTTCACACAGTGATGATCTATTGGATAAGGATGAAGAAGAAACTGAAGCCTGGGAGAATCTTGAGCAGGAGGATGCTGATGCATTCTCAAGTGCACTTGCAAGTTCAAATTCGGAATATGAGGGGCCAGAGTCAGTCGCGAAGCTGTTCCTTTCGGTAGCGAAGGAGGCAGCTTTTCGAGGTTGTCAGGACTGGACTGGGTCGTGCAGCAAGACGGCAGTTTGCCGCTATCCTAGATGAGTTTTGGGGTCGGCTTTTTGACTTGCATGGTAAGCCGGTTGCTCCAGATGCGGTAAGCTCTCCAGGATCCGGGACGAAAATGGCTTGTCAAAACAACGGGCTCCATGAAACCATTCCTAGGCAGGTGACGCGGGATTACAAAACTAATGCAAGGACGCGTTTGGGAGGTCACATTCTAGTCTGACTGCATCGAGTCAGACTCCTAACAGATGGTTTTTCGAAGTACTTCACGCTCGGGTTATTCTCTGGGTGACCAGCAGCGATATTCGATTATGCGAAGATTAGCCTGCAACCATTCAGACCAGGAACAGTTGATACTTCAAGAACACGATTGCAATATGACATGACTTTAGCCTGCAACAGCCCTTCACGCATTACTCCAAGTCGGTACTACAACATGATAATGGCATCATGCATGGGTATTCACTCTCGCAGGAATCTGGAGACATGTTCCTAAGTAAGGTCTGCCAGCGAGTTGACGATGATAGACATACGAGAGTCGAGTATGAGTCAAGTTGCTCGACAAGTGGAATCTAGTATACAGGGCCACAGGGGAGTTGGATAAGTCACTGATATCAGATGCAGCTCTCTCCCCCCGGTTTGCACATCATCTACAGGTTGAGAGAGCTCCCTTGTCTTTCGATGACATTTCTCCTTCGCAGAGTCACAGGGACGGTTTTCCTATCCAGGCTGCTTCACAAACAGACTCGCTGTGGTTGAGGCAACCATTCAACTATTTGGAGCTCCTGGTCATCAAGAGAAGGCTGGTGCCGTCGTGACTTCTCTCGAAGCCGTGATCTCTCTCGAATGGCGTAGAGTTCCGTCTTGAGGTGTTCGAGCATCCGCGTTTTTGTGTGAGGAAGCTACTGCAGATCATCTGAGGGGCCAGACTGGCTGTTTCCAGTAGATAACGGCTGTGACGATGATTGCACGTGAGAAGGCCTTACTGGACACGGAGGTGTCCGAGTCAATGACCTCAATCTGGCAAACGTATTCCCGGACTGCATTTGGAAGTTCTCCTGTCCAGCCGTGCGGTGAAGTCTGTGCCTGGGGGAAGTACGCTTCTGGTCAGCTTTGACGTGTGGTGTGTTCATCGAGTGCTGGAGCTGGCCTTCATGGAGAGCAGACTTGAATTGCGGGAGAAGTACACGTACATGCTAAATAATGTCCAGTGTTTGTCTTCGAACTAGTTAGTGCTGTTTCTTCTTGAGCCTGCATTCTCAAGCCCGCGGACAGTCTCGCAACCTTGTACGTGCTTACATGGCTATCAACATTTTGGGAAGCGAACAGGGACAAGGCAAGCCGGCAAGCAGCAGCGTGTATCTGGAGATGATCAAAGAGGTGGAAACCGCAGTGGGATCTAGAAAAGGTAGAACAGGGAAGGTGGCTGGAGATGTCGCATTTCCCAAGAATCTGGCTATCGGTTTTGAAACGCTACAAACGTCAGCTGGGCAACCGAAGCGCAAACTGTGGTGGAACAAACCATGTTAGAAGGCCTTCCTGTTCGTCTTCGCCTTTGGCTGCTGCTTCTGCTTGTTCGTCTTAAGGGAACCTCGGCTTGGAAGTCCTCTCCAATTCGAGCTCGTCGGTTGAGACTTCTGTTCCGTACCTCTCGCTTGTACGGTCTGGAGTTGGTTTATGCGGTCGAAGACTACTTCACACTTCACACTTGGGCGGCAAGTGTACTCGGTAAGTGTGAAAAGTTCTGCTGATGTGGCATGACACTTACTTCCTCAAATTTATTAGTTGGTGCCAATTAATTTAGATTTAATCTATATTATTAATTAAACACTTGTCGGTTTAACATTTCACTTGTCAGGCAGTAGCAACAAGATGACTTACCGTGACATGGTGCCACATCAGTGCCACATTAACACCACATAGGATATAATTATTGATTATATTGACGGTAAGTCAAGCCTAATGTGAACAATAACAAGTCCATCAAAAAGTCAAAATTGTTCTAATTAACTTACCGGGTGACTTGCCGGCACTAGTGTGAAGTGGGCCTGAGTACACACCTGAGGTGTGTGTGTGTGAGAGAGGGAGAGACCCATATTCTTATTAATGATATGGAGGGGACTGGATAATAGAATCTAACATTTATGGAATAGACAAACTGTATAAATAGTACGGAAATTTTGAGTGTATACATGAATATTGCATGCATGCTGCACACACTAAGGACATGGATTTGGTGTAATTATGGCACTTGACAGAGAATGAGGTACTCAAACTTATTTGATGTAAGACACACACGGCTTGGTGTTACCTCAACTTTGGTAGCGAGGTCCTGTCCGTATGCATGTACATTATAGAAATGTGTATGACGTAACGCTTGTCTATACGCAACACTAAAGCATTCTAGTCCATTAAACGGTTTATTCATTTTATTATAGAAACATGCACGTTGTGTGTGTGTGTGTGTGCATGCATAATGTAGGTGTCTCTAATGTATGTTGATACATTAGCTTGAGTAATTATTTTTCTCCAGGCTGTGAAAGATAGAGATCCATCTTGCAGATCCTACAGGTCTGCACTTCTGTATTTGAAGGTAAGGTCTCGTAGTAATACACAAGTAGAAACGTGCATGCAAAAACTACTTAACTAGCTATTAATTAATCGAATGTTTGTTAAACCTAAATAGAAAAATATATAATAGAATATAAAACTAGTTTGTTTTCTATACTCGTAGGATTCAAATAATAATAGGAGAGGTTATTGATACTGAAGAGAGATAAATTAATGTGTTGGGAAGAAAATTATAATAACGAGTGTGATGATTACATCCGTTCAAGTTCTAATAATGTAACAGAGATTATGTAGGTGTGTGTAATTTCATTTTATTTTAAAATCATATTTTCATTAAAATAAAATTATTCACAATTCCACTTTATATAAATATATACATATATTTTATAATATATAATTATTAGAAATTTACTTTATATGGATGAATTTTAAATTATTATTATCCAAGTTAGGAGTGTTATTTTGTGAATTATTAGTAGAAGTAGATTTTATATTCCTATGGAAATCAAGATAAAATATGTATAATATATTTTTTAAAATAATTATAAAAGAATTATACAACCTGAAGTTGATGTTGTATATGAGACATAAATTCTTTAGTTTTCCAACATGTAAAAAGGTTTTGATAATAAACATTAGTGATATTTATTGTAAAAGATCATATTGCTCAATGTAAAATCACAGAAAAATCTAAGGTAATATATTTTTTTCATTATTTATGTAATAAATTATCTTTATTTATTATAATATACATAATCTTATTTATTGTTTATTATAAGAGGACAACATTTATGTGATATTATGTTCTAATTCATTAATATAATTTTTATACAACGCAATTTAATAAATCAACTACATGATTAAAAGGGAACATATGCAAAACATTCCTTAGTTTACCCTCACAAATCTTTATATATTTAATTATGGAAGCATACATATATATGTCAAATATACATATATAAGCTTATATATTGCTTATATCATATAAAGAGTTTAAGTATTCACAAGGGGTGTTAAGAGTTTTTTTATATCATAATGATCTTTTTCTTTTTAAAAATTTATTTAAAAAAAATAAGGGTAAAAGGACTTACTATGTAAATGATTTATATTAATGATTTTATAAATAATGAATATTTAATTATATTTTAATAGCAATACTAATTTCCACTCCTTTGGTTCAAAACCCTTTTGCTCTCAATTAAATTGATATGTTTTAATCGATCAAAATTAAATCTGTATAACATAAATCTATAGATGGGAAAAATGTTTGTAAACTTTTGGTTTTGTTAAAAACTTGTGCAAATCATATTAAAGACAATTATAATAATAATTTAATTTGATACATATCTCGTGCTATGATACCGCAGTACTGTGTGCATATGAAATGATTACGACCGTCGGATGTGGGGCCATCGCGACAAGGAACTAAAAGAAAAGTCACGTAATATGACTTCTGTATCGCATTTTTAAGAAAATCTGATGAAGGTTTTCTCGATTTGATCTAAGTTATGAAGAATCATATCTTGTTATGGATGCTTCTTTATAAGCAGCGAGTAATGTGCGAGTTCACCTTCTCTTTTGAATCTCCGTTTAACAAGTCCGATTTCATATGCACCGGTGACACGAGTTTCACACAAGATGGTACCGGTGTACTTCTTACTACAGGAGGTACCAATCAATCCGGTCGTCTTTTTTATAAGAATCCACTGCAATTCTCAAAATCGAGAACCGAGGCGTCTTTCACCAGTCTGATCTCATTCCGGATTTCCAACAACAACACTGAACAACGGCAGGGAGATGGGATTGCATTCTTCCTTATGCCGTCGACAAACTCTTCTGCAGGATCTGGTATGTACTTGGGACTGGTAGATCGAACCACAAATGGACGGCCAGATAATCATCTCTTTGCTGTGGAGTTTGATAGCTACGCGAACGAGGACGAGGAAGAGTTAGGCCAACACATTGGGATCGACGTGAACGGTATACGGTCCGTTGCAAACTCTTCACTGCCCTCGGATCTCAACTACTCTAGCTTCACTCTATATGCATGGATAGACTATAACGGTAGCAGCAGCACTGTACAGGTCGGACTATCTAATAGATCATTCGACGAAGCTCGTGTTCGAATCCTGCTAAAGAAAACGTTGGACGTCGATCTTGCTGAAGTCTTGCTGGAGAATAGCTACGTCGGACTATCTGCGTCAACCGGATTGCTAAACGACGTTCACAGTGTCCTTCGCTGGAATTTTTCATCGCATTACGTTCGCCGACAGTTCCATACACCGCCACGGCGACGGGGATCGCACCGGTTGGCGATCGCTCTACCGGTTGTCGCTGGTTTCCTTGTTGCTGCTGTGGTGTTGCTCGGTTACTGTATCTGCAAGCGCAGGAGGATTGTTTATCGTCCGACTTCACTTGTTCAGTACAGTTACTCGTTCCTCTACACTGCCACGACGGGGTTCAGCCACAGGCAGCTCTTGGGGAGAGGTGGATTTGGAAGAGTCTACAAAGCGACAACGTTGAGTGAAACTCTAGCGGTGAAGGTTGTCGGGGATGTCACGGAAGAGACCGAGCATCAGTTTGTCGCGGAACTAACCACGCTTGGTGAGTACCACCACAAGAACCTGGTAAGACTCAGAGGCTGGTGCCACGCAAAGAGGAAGTTGATGCTTGTTTATGACTACATGTCAAATGGCAGTGTGGCCGATCATCTCTTTCAAGACAAGCGGTACTCCTCTGACCTACTGAACTCGTGGACTCTGAGGTACAGAGTACTTCAAGGTGTGGCTCAGGGGGTGCTCTTTCTCCACGAGGGAACAGAGGAGTGTCTGTTGCACAGAGATATCAAGGCTGCCAATGTTCTGTTAGACGGTGACTTCACTCCCAAGCTCGGTGACTTTGGACTGGCTCGCCTCCTTGACGGAACAGAGTGCTCGCGCACGATGACGAGAGCAGGAACGTGTGGATATTGGGCACCGGAAGTTGCCTACAAAGGAAGAGCGACTACTAAGTCGGATGTATACTGCTTTGGGATTCTCTGCCTCGAGGTTGTGTCAGGGAGGAGAACACTCGACGCTCGGTTTGGGCCGGACAATATATTACTTGACTGGATGTGGCAAATGCAGGAGCAAGGGACTCTAATGGAGACAGTAGATAAGCGACTGAAGGAGTTCCACAAGGAGCAAGTTGAGAGAGTGTTGTATATGGCACTCGCTTGTTGTGCACTTGAGAGCGACTGTAGGCCTACAATGAAGGAATGCTGGGAGATTCTGAAAGGAACTCGGTCACCTCGGGTCCCCCCTGTGAAGAGGCCGGACAGCTTCACATTCCAGAGGCCACCGTCGTCTTCTTCGGTTGAATTGTCTACAAGCTGGAGCCAGATGGAACCCCAACAGACTACGTATATGACTAGTCTGTCTCATTGACACTAACTTTGGGTAAACACCCTTAATTTGACATAATTTTGTGCATATGAAGAAACCTACATCTAAACAGGACATAAACACACGATGCACAAGCATGTATACATGCATAGAGAGAGAGAACAATAATGTGTAAAGAGTGCGTCACGTAGAGATATGGATTTTATACTCTACTAATAAACTGTATATTCCTATCGTTTTTAAGAGTATCTCTAGGAAGCTAAACTCTCCATTAGTATGGCTGTATACATATAAACATAATCAACATATTTCACTCAATGCATATAACGTGTACGCGTGTTAATGGGACACACACCTTGACTATGGAGCTGGACTTGGGTACCTCTGATGCACGATATTAATATCTTCTATCACATTATCACTTAACTGCGATGTGGAAGCTGTTATAATCTCCTTTAGTTGCCATTCTTTAGTGGCTCCAAATACAGCGCTTGCAAGCAATGGATGCTTAAGCACAAATCCTATAGACAAGTCATTAATCATACATAATTAAGTTATTACTATCAGATTATTTGCATAATGCTATAACACTTACCAATGGCAAGTGCTACCATGCTTATCCCATGCTTTTTAGAGATATCTGCATAAGCCTGAGTTCAAACAATTATAAACATTAGCTGTTGCTACACGTCTCAAGGTGTATATGCAGAGAGAGAGAGACACGCATGTATGTATATATATATATATATATATATATATATATAAGAGAGAGAGAGAGAGAGAGAGAGAGAGAGAGAGAGAGAGAGAGAGAGAGAGAGGAGAGAGAGAGAGAGAGACCTTTACTGCTGGTAAAAGATTGGGCTTCGCAAAACTATATCTGCATTCTGCCTCAGCATAACGTCCTGAGAAAAGTATGAATACAAAATATTAAGTTGTATTTAAATGGAAATACATAACGTGTCACACACACACACAATATATAGGAATATCACAAAATTTATAATATTTAAAGTTTGAAATCCAATGCTTAACATACTTTCTTTTGTTGTCTTTATCAAATCGTTTTGAAAATTTAATTTAGATTTATCTAATTATAACATGTACCAAATATTGAGTTTGATATCTTAATCACTAAATAGAATAAACACCTCTGTACAGATTAAGACGAGCATCATGTGGTCCTCCATTACTTTCAAGATATTTTCCTGTTAGCAAACCCATTGCAAGAGGACTGTATCCAAGCAAGCTTATTCTGCACACATTTTACGTAAGTAGTTCGTGTGTGTATGTGTGTGTGTGTGTGTGTGTGTGTGTGTTAAGGACCTTTCTTGATGACAGCACTCTGCTAAGCCACAATCAAAAGTGCGACACAATAAATTGTAAGCATTCTGTTGAAAACTTCATAAAACTCATTCTATAGTTATATATTTTATTATAAACATTCTTACTTGAATAGAGATAACTCGAGGCAAATGACTATGTTGTTGAGAAACATGGCAAAATTCGCAAAGTCCATAAGGTGTCTCATTACTTACTCCGATATATCTTATCTATTAAGCATTATTACTATGTATGTATGTAAATTATCATTTTTATTTTTACCTTACCAGAAGTTACAGCAACAGCAAGTGCTTCTAGTTGTTCTTCAATATGGACTGCCTTAAAACTACACGATGGATCGTAATCAACATCCCCAAACATTGGTACGTATCTATGATTAATACGTATTAATCAATGTACAATCAATATATACAGCTACAACACATGCACACCAGTGGGTATATGTATGTGTATGTGTGTAAGAAATACTTACCGGTCAGGCCAATGGATTTGATATAGATCTATGTAATCCAGACCAAGGCGTGTTAAGCTGAAGATAATATGCAAAACTATAAAGAAAACACAACACACACACACACGACTCACCTGCCATCAATAGCTTCCTTGATGTTATTCTTGTCTAAAGACTGAGGGCCTCCTCGAATCCAGGTCATTTGGCCTGAAGGACCAGCTACCTGTCGGGTGTGTAAGTTAGACAAAAGCAATGCACACGTGCAAACTCTTCAGCATAGGAACATGTGTGCGTGCGCGTGTGCGTAAGTGTTTGTGTGTTTGAGAGAGAGAGAACTTACTTTGGTTGCAACTACAACTTTGTCCCGAGCAATGTTGTGCTCTTTAATCCATTTACCAAGATAAACTTCACTTCTTCCATGAGTTTCTATCCTTTGAGGCACTGGATACCTGGAAAACATCAATATAGGTGTTTATGTGTGTATGATATATAACAAATACACACATATACACACATACACATACACTACTTACATTTCAGCAGCATCAAAGAAGTTAATTCCTGCCTCTGTGGCAACATTCAACAGATTAGCTGCCTCATTATAACTGTTCTGTTCTCCAAATGTCATTGTCCCTGTGTAAGCAGCGTGAGATGATTTCTCTATGTATATTGTAGGACTTACCAAGACACAGTCTGGAGACTACGAGATCTGGTGCAAGAACAGACAATGCCATCGACATAAACCCTAAATCATAAACCTCGAGGTTAAATATGATTAAACTAATGACTCGAATAAGAATATTCTATGAATATACTAGATACTGAGGAATATGTGACGGATATGCGCGATTCTCCAAATAAATTTATATCTCTATAACGCAAAAAAATAAATAAAATATTGAAATAGATTATTCTGCTTGTTAACCCTAAAACAGAGTCTGAAGAACCCTAAAAACAGAGTCTTGAAGAATGCTGACAAGAGGGAGGTTCTACGGAGCAGGTGTCCTTATCCGATTGGAGGACCAGTCCTTCAGGCGGGCATTCAGTGTTAAAGCAGTGCAGAAGCCTCAAGAATTGAAGGGGTTTGTCAGCAAGAAGGGAAATGGCGACACGCTGGAGGAGAAGCAGGCCGCCATAGCCAGGCATGGCGATTTAGTTCAATCTCTCAAGGTGTGCGTGCCTGAGCGCACGTGTGTGTGCGTGTAGAGAGAGTGTGTGTTATACAATGTAGATATATAGGAATATATAAACAAGATAGATATATAAAATATAATACATAAAGCAATACGATATATAACTCAATGAGGATGGTTTGTTGTGGATTATACTTCTCTTTTTAACATACATAACATATAGTAAAAACTTTTGTGTATATATATATGTATGTATGTATGTGTTAAACATCTGTTTTAAATGTGCATATACATACATGGCAGTTTATGTGTGAATATATTCGTATGTACATATGTGTAATGTTACAAATATGGATACACTTCTGTAATATGTGTGTGCGTGTGTGTTTTACATCTGTTTTAACAGCACGTAAATAAATATACACATACTTGATAGTTTATGTGCGATGTTATAACAAAGAATGTGGGAAACATTCATATACATATAAACTTGTATATGCATATGTTTGAATGCATGTATACCTATCTCAAGCAGCAGGTACAAACAGAATGTGCACAACCAGATGAGAGTTCGAGAAATGTAGGGAGGAAGAAGGGTTTGCGTGAATCTGTGACGAATGCTCTTGAGAGAAGGATGTTCTTCGTGCCCTCTTTCAGGATATATGGTGGGTGTTGCTGGTTTGTATGACTATGGTCCTCCTGGGTGTGCTGTCAAAGCCAATGTATTGAGCTTCTGGCGCCAGGTACGTGTGTGTGTGTGTGTGTGTGTGAGAGAGAGAGAGAGAGAGTGAGTGAGTGAGTGAGTGGGTTATAATCATGTATTCGTACATGATCAACAATAATTGATTTCTTTTATGAATAAAAACAGAGGAAAGGAAACAGTACAGTCTTGTCATAGTTGTATACCCTATACAAAAGAATAAAAAAGTTATATCTCTTGGTACGTTTACATTACATTATTTCTCTGTGTGTGTGTGTGTGTGTTTAGTGCAGCGTGTCTTCAAGACATTTACTATAGAGAGCCCTGCAATAGTTATATTTAATCTATTTGAATGAAAACGTATTCTAAGCCACGCACGAACACATATACCGCATGTATTTATGTTCAAATGTGCATATGATTTGTATGTTTGTGGACATGTCTTGGCTCTATTTTAATGTAGGAAGTTGTGTGTCTTTTATGTTTAGAAGCCGACTACTCTCTCTCTCTCTGCACACACTAACTTACATGTAGGCCCTTAAGTTGTATGTGTATACATCAGCTGTGTATGGTATTATCTTCTGTATAAAGATATAACGAAAACAATATAAACAGCACAAGCATATAATACCGACTTTTGATATATATGTTCCAGCACTTTGTGGTTCATGATGATTTGTTGGAAGTGGATTGTCCTTGTTTAACACCCGAGACCGTGTTAAAAGCCTCTGGACATGTGGATAAGTTCACGGATTTAATGGTTAAGGACATGAAAGAAGGCAATTGCTTCAGAGCAGACCATCTTGTCAAAGATTTCATCAAAGATGCCCTTGATAAGGTTGGTTCAACATTGTGTGTGTGTGTGTAAAACATTCGAACAGATATATCATATGTTTATATATGTATATATGTAAGGAGAATATAAACATAATTCCGCTAGTATGTGTGTGTTTTGTATGACTATAGGTAGTTCATCACACTTACACGTTGATTTATTGTATATTACATGTTTATATATGTAGATATATGTGTGTGTATAGGAACCTGGTATGGCAGCAGATAAGAAAGAGGAATATACACGTACATTAGCGTCTTTAGACGACTTTACTACTGAAGAACTTGGTGCAAAGATAAAGGAATATGGTATTAAGGCACCAGATACGAAGAATGAATTATCTGATCCTTTCCCTTTCAATCTCATGTTTGCTACTCCAATTGGTCCTACTGGTACACTTCCTGGGTAAGTAAATTCCATATATGTGCGATATACATACAAATACGTGCACACACACACACATGTGTGTGTGTGTGTGTCTGTCTCTGTGCGTGCGTGTGCGTGTGTGTGTGTGTGAGAGAGAGAGAGAGAGAGAGGTGCTATAGATTATATGTATGTATATATATTTAGTAGTATCTTGCAGGTTTTTGCGACCTGAGACAGCACAGGGAATGTTTGTTAACTTCAACGATTTGTTATATTACAATGGTGGCAAGCTACCGTTTGGAGCAGCTCAAATTGGTCAGGCATTCCGTAACGAGGTATTAACACACACACACACATACACTATATATATATATATATATATTATATATATTATATATATATATATATATATATATATGGTGTGTTTGCAGATTGCTCCTAGGCAAGGTCTGTTAAGAGTACGTGAGTTCACACTGGCAGAGATCGAGTTCTTCGTGGACCCAACGGATAAATCACACCCAAGGTTTCGAAGTGTTGCTGATCTTGAGTTTTATCTATATCCACGAGCACAGCAGATGGACGTACAGGATCCCATAAAACTCCGCCTTGGTGATGCCGTAGAACGGGTAAGTATACGGTGGTTAGGTACATACACATCGCACGTAACGTACTTACGAATTATATGCACATGGAGAACATAGTTGTAGTTTGTATTATACTATGAGAGAGACAGAGGGAGAGAGAGAGAGGGAGCTTTGTTGCTGTATGTTTTATCTGGTGGTGTCTATATAGAACATGGTTCAAGTTACATTTAAGAGTGACTATACCATACATGTGTGTGTGTGTGCGCGCTTGTGCGATGGAAGTTGTAATTCGTATAACCTATTCAGGGGATCATTAACAATGAGACGCTTGGGTACTACATAGGGAGAACATACTTGTTTTTGACAGCTCTTGGAATTGACAAGCAACGGCTACGATTTCGTCAACATTTGGCTAATGAGATGGCACATTATGCTGCAGATTGCTGGGATGCTGAAATAGAGTGTTCTTATGGATGGATTGAATGTGTTGGTCTTGCTGATAGATCTGCTTACGACCTCAAAGCACATTCGGTATGCATATATACGTATATACACATATGTATGTACGTTATCTGCACATCTGGTATCTGCTTATGGTACACTTGGTAGACATTGACATATATGTATGTGCACATATATTTTCATAGGTGCCTATGTATGTATGTATGAAGCTCATTTAATATTTACAGGAGGCTAGTAAAAGCAACCTTGTGGCTTTAAAGGAGTTCTCTGAGCCAAGAGATGTAGAGGTAAGGTTGTTAAACACACACCCCACCCACCCACCCACACACACACTTACAGACTTTACTAATGATATTTATCTTTCAGGAAATTGTCGCTGTACCAAATAGGAAAGAGATTGGTTTAACTTTTAAAGCTAATCAGAAGCTTGTGCTAGAAGCTTTGCAGGTGTTCCTATAGTTTTTACATTGATATACGTATGCTCATGTAAATCAACTGTATATATCTATCTCATTATGTAAATGTATAATATGCATACCAAACACCTGTACACACGCATATGATGTCCATCACATATCTATATTTGAAATTCATAAACATCTGCATGCACACACGTTTCTATGTATCCAATGTGTGTATATAATCTCTATGTAGTGTTATTTATATATAGATTTGCAGGCACTGAGCAACGAAGAAGCGTTGGATATACAGGAAAAACTGGAAACATTGGGGGAGGCACCTCTAACCGTATGTGGAACAGACAAGACGTTCATTATCAAGAAAGGGATGGCAACCTTCAACAGGCAAGTAGTTACACTAATTAATTCGATATTTGTAGTTTTATCATTATAATTAATCAGTATTACATAAATATGTCGTTGACAACTTTAATAACAGTCAAGTGAAGAAGAAAACGAGGGAGAGTTTCACACCTTCAGTTATTGAGCCTTCTTTTGGTATCGGTCGTATTATATACTGCCTGTTCGAGCATTGTTTCGATACACGAGATGGTAAAACACCTGACGAGCAGTTTAATGTTTTCCGCTTCCCTCCCTTGGTTGCACCCGTCAAATGTACAGTATTCCCTCTTATACAGGTGCATATATCTGATCACTCACACGCTATATTATGTATACACATCGTATTGTGTAATAAAGCTTTATGTACATATACATATATAACTGGTATGGTGCGTGTATTTGTATATATGTGTAAACGGTTGAATGTTAGTATTATACACAGATTATCATGCGTACTTTAGCATATGATATATATGTCAACTTGTGTACAGAATAAGGAACTTGAGGAGAAGGCACAAAGAATATCAGATGAGCTTCGTCAAGTGGGGATTGCAAACAAGATTGACATCACAGGAAGGTCAATTGGGAGGAGATATGCCCGCACAGACGAGATTGGTGTTCCATTTGCTGTTACTGTCGACTTTGAAGAGGGTGTCACTGTACGAGACAGGGACTCTAAAGAACAAATACGTGTTCCTGTTGAGGACGTCACAAAGGTGGTGTGCACGCGTGTGAATGTTACTGTATTGTCTACATTTATGGTCCTATGCAGGTCGTTTTGGAGTTAATACTGGGGAATAGGACTTGGACGGGTTTGCGAGCTACTTATCCTGCTCATTTTGTTAAGGCATCTGAAAGTGATTAGACTATGTAAGTTTTTATATATATAGATATATATGTATATGTACGTATGCATGCATGCATGTATCTATGTATGTATGTACTCTGTCCATGTGTGTGTAAAATACTGTATATCATGTATAGTTTGATCTTAAGGTATCACAGCAATACTAACTAATTTATTTCACACACGCACCCAAGCACGCACACACATATGCGTCTTTTCTAGGTGATTACGGAGCTCAAGAAAGTTAACCTTTTTGAGTGTAAAAAGTAAGCGTTGTTTTGTACACATTTTTGGCACCATGAACTCACTTTATGCCTTGTAAGCATAATACATTATACATTATTCATGGATTGTGTGTGTGTGTGTGTGTGTGTGAGAGAGAGAGAGAGAGATGGTGTATGCTAATATACATAGAGAGACATTTGCATCTATGAATGTACCGCTTAGCCCTAAAGTTAATCTGGGCGGTTGATTTATGAACGGCTAATGGGGAGCTCAAATGGGGCGCGTCCATTTCTCTTATTACCTTAGTATTCTTTTGGGATGGTGGAGTACCACGTTACACACAGGTACGTGCAATTATCTCTCCATTTGTTTCCTTCATATAATATACTTTTGTGTACATATGTATATATATCCGTTTTTATGTATATGTTATATGAATTAGTGTATGAACTATATAAGCACATCTGTAACTCTATAACCACGCACGTTTACATATACTGGTCCGTGCAAGTATGTACACATGAATTTATTTATAATTTATACAGGGACAAGAACATATAGCTGTTTATACATGCATATTTCAGGGAAATGAGGAGCTCGAGAGGTGTTTCGCATGTATTGGCACTACTATGGGTATTTATCTGTGCCGCTAATGCAAAAAAGTTGACTCCGATATCACTGGCTACTTCTAGAGTAAACGATGCAGTTCTTTTCCTCAGTGAAGTTAACCCAAATGACCTTGATCCGAATTGTAGAGAGCAACTCCAGACACTCCAGGTGTGTGCGTGTGCATGCGTCAGCAAATTGCAACAGGATATGCAAAGACTAGTTCATTCATCAAATGTTTTCATGAAATGCACTCTCTGTCTCTGTCTGGCTCTCTCTCTCTCTACATCAAAGAGGCAACATTTGAGAAAATATTCGAGTAGTTTAACTATATATACTTCAGTGTATATGTATTATAATTATTATGCCATATATAAATTATATCTTGTCGTATGTATGTATGTATGTATGTATGTATGTAGAGAGAGAGAGAGAGAGAATCAATGCATATGCACACGCCTGGGTATACTAAATATACATACATATGTTATAACATACATACATGAATATACAGGCACGCATGTGTCTATATGCATGTCTAGGATATGCATAATTGGAGATATTAAAACATATATATTGTTTTCAGTTGGGTCTCCTACGATCAGTGGAGTCTCTGGAAGCAGGTGAGAGGGAAGATGCATTGGCAGAGCTAAGCGTGGTTGAGTCGAGCCTGGACAGCTGCTTACTGTCAATGAAGAAACTCCAATCGCCAGAAGCATTTAAAGCTCGAGCCAGCCTACGCAGAGCTGGACGAAGCGTGTCTAATGCAGACCAGCTTATACAAATAGCACGTCAGTTTAAGAAAGGAATTGTATCCTCCGAGGACTTAAACTGGCATCAAGCAGGTGTGTGTGCTTGTGTGTGTGTGTGTTTTCACATGTGTATAAGTATTTTGTATTTCTATCATGTGTATGAAACATCACGTAATTCTCTCTCTCTCTCTCTAAACATATAAATTGGTATGCATATGGTGCATATGTATGTATATAATATGGTTCTACCTGTTCAGAAAACGAACCAACCTTTCAGAGTGCATTACCGAAACCCCAGCCGCAGGTCCCCTCTACTCCAAGTAATGAGAAGGTGTTCTCCACAATGCCTGTTTCAGGTATTACTGTGCATACATCCATTCACATACATATGCATGCACGTATATCGGTTAATAGTATAGCTTATAATCTTGATGACACTGGTTTAGGAACTGGCTTCGTCCCCAACAGTGAGAAGCACCATTCACCAAGTTTATACTCGTCAACAGGTAAAACTTTCTAGTATACAGTGTTAGATATACCATTGAACTCTATTTATCACCAGGTACTCCAAAGTTTATGACAGCAGAACCAGGCAATGTACAGCAGAACCAGGATACATATGGAAATCCGAACAGGAATACTGGTCCACCAAAGTTTTCTACAGACGCAGGTAATTCATATATCATATATATGCTTTCGATATAATATGCAATATATCATATATTTATACTATGTGAAAGTATATTATACAGTAGTATATATATGAATGTTTCTCCTGGTGCCCCTCGGATACACAGACTAATTGCCCCTGGCTCATCATTAAGTATAAGATATTTACACTGGGCATTACTTAATATTATAGCTTATAATCTTGATGACATTGGTTTAGGAACTGGCTTCGTCCCCAACAGTGAGAAGCACCATTCACCAAGTTTATACTCGTCAACAGGTAAAACTTTCTAGTATACAGTGTTAGATATACCATTAAGCTCTATTTATCACCAGGTACTCCAAAGTTTATGACAGGAGAACCAGGCAATGTACAGCAGAACCAGGATCCATATGGAAATCCGAGCAGGAATACTGGTCCACCAAAGTTCTCTACAAACGCAGGTAATTCATATATCATATATAAATGCTTCCGATATAATATGCAATATATCATATATTTATACTATGTGAAAGTATATTATACAGTAGTATATATATGAATGTTCCCCTGGTGCCCCTCGAATACACAGACTAATTGCCCCTGGCTCATCCTCAAGTATAAGATATTTACACTGGGAATAGTCATTACAGGATAAGAGCTGTTTATATGAAGCCCAAGCTCAAGAGTTTCTACGTGATGTGAAACCATGTTTTACATTGGAAATATATACTCTTTCAGGTGTATTTCGTGTATGTATGTGTGTGTAGCTGTGTAAGGTTTATATTCGAGGGGCACAGGATGTATATGGACTCATATTGTGTCTGTAGATATGTATTTGTATTTATATAACAATTTGTATATTCACTACATGACACACACACACACACACACACACACAACACAACACAACACAACATGCAACACACACATACGGAGATAAACATGGTTATGTCAGAGTCCAAGACCAAGACAGAGCAGAAGGCATATCCTGAATCAATTTCCACATACAGCTCTGGAGCTGCACCTGCTATTATTGCCCAACAGGCTGGTGAACCATTGACCTCCATTTTGATCGACCACTGTTCGAATCATGCCAAGGTTAAAAAGAACAGTGTTACCATGCGACTG
>PUQB01000185.1:0-87500 GCA_003024785.1 Selaginella tamariscina
AGAAGCTTAATCAGGTCATTAGGAAGCGTCAATAGGAGATTAATCCAAGACAAAATAGAAAAAACTGCTCACAGAATAACAAGTTAAGGATATATGTATATATACACATTGTCTCTCTATATATGTCTTTAATATAGTATATATACATATACACTCTTATACGATTGCACAGCATCAAAAGATGTTAGTATTTCACATACACAGAATACATAGACATTATAGTCTCAACTACATATATAGACCATATCACCATGAAAGTGTGTGTGTGTGTGTGTGTGTGTGTGTGGGGACTTTAAATGGGTAATGCATATCTGTTCACACTCGATTGGTATTCAGTACATATCTTATAATCTCTCTCTCTCTCTCTCTCCCCCGTGGCTAAGCAATTTATACTAAGAATTTAGACAAGTTGATTAGTCAAGCTCAAAGTATGTTACACAAGTTGGGTTGCTTGGCCATGGAAGATAATCAATTGCTTGAGCTGCTTGTCTTTCGTACATCCAATTACCTAAAACTTCTAACCTCGTCTGTTTGAAAGTACAACTTAGTTATACGCATATGCACACACATGAACATTTATACATAAAATTATGCATGTGTGTGTGTGTGTGTGTAAATAGTACCATGTTTTGAATTTTCAAAGTTGATTCACCACCCTGGCAATGATGAAAACACGAGTTGATAAACATGCCCCAGTCTTTTCTTTTAAATATCGCAGGGTCAAGACTATTGAAGAAGCTCTCTCTAAACCCTGCGCACTTATATTATTCTTTCATACTGTATTATATTATTTTATTTATATATGTGTATATGTATATGTAAGTATATATATGGACATGCAGACACACATGTATATCATATATGCATATATAATTAACTTGAGTGAAAACTGCAACTCTTGTAATATTGCGAGTTGATTGGGTTGGCATGTAGTTATATTTTCAACACAAGGCCTCCATGCAAGTTGTAACTAAAATGGGCATGGCTATAGTCCCATTTCCTAATAATTAGCAATTTTAGCTATTTAATTAGCATTTTCTAATATTAAAGGAATATTCTTTAGAATATATGTTTGAAAAGAGAATATTCTTTAGAATATTCTATTTTGTATTCTACCCTTTAATAAATTATAGCATTCATTGAACAAAAATTAATAACATTATAAAAGTAGAATGTATTAAATTATATAATATATTGCCTAATATAACAATTAAGGAAGAGCATAAGAGGTACATTATATAAATATTGATGTTGTTATTAAAATATTAATATTTAAATATAACATTATTAATTAAAAATTTGTAGTAGTAATAATATATATATAAAATCCTATAATAATATAGTCAATCTTCCATATCATTTTTTAAATTTATATAGTTAAGTATACAATTTGGTACTATTATTAAAGAGTTTATAATAATTATGAATATTAAATATATGATATTTTATAATTTTGTAATTGCTTTAAGCTTCAGAAAACATACATTCCCTTGCAGTTTTGTTAATCGTGACTTTATCAACGCTTCTTGACATCCACCCATATCGAATGGATTTAACATTTATAAAACATGCTGGGTCTTTTTGATTGGGAGACCATGTTTTCTCTAGGCATCCATTATATCTTTCGCTCTCCTTCTCGTGTCGCCTTTTTTGTGGTTTGAACCATGCAACCTTAACAATACTATTTTTTGTGATTACTTCAGGTGTGTCGATAATTTGACCCATCCAAATAGGCTGATTATATGACGCATCTGGAGTAATGAGAACCATCATTAGTTTTTGAAGATCCTTGCAGCAATCAAAGTATGCTTTAGGTTTTTGGTTCCTTTGTCCAACAAAGTGTGGGGTTTGCACTTCCACATCACTACTGGCTTCTATGTCGTCTGTGCTCAGTGATGTCATTTCAATCTCCTCTCGCCACCTTGTTTTAGGCCAGAAAGGGTGTTGCAATTCTGTACTTGTGACAGTAGGCCCTTCCAACTCTCGAACAACAGTCTCCCAATAGTTGACCACATGCTTATATAGTTCTGAGTAACCAGTTGCCTTATCAGAATTCTTTGGCATCGATTTTTGAACCCATGCCACATATTTTTTGATGCCATCAATAATAACCTCTTGTTCCTTGAGCTGGGCACTCAATGGAATAGGGTCTGGTTGTCCTTCTGGGAGAAGTGGCTTTCCATCCTCTCCACTTTTGAAGAGCATTAAGCCCTCTTTCGGTAACCACTCCTGCTCTGATGGCCGTAACTTGTACTGCATAATAGGTATACCATCTCGTATGGAGAAAAAGAATTGTAGCGGCACAAGGTGACCAACTAAAGAATCACTCCCTTCTTTTATATACTCCTTGAGAAATTTTTTGAAGTCTGGCACCTCAGTCACAAGCAAAGCACAACTTTTTTTGGAGATGCAATTTTCAAAAAGATTCATCATATGCGGTAAGGTAAGTGCACTTGTCCTTTTTGTAGAGTTGGAGACCTTGCTGAAGAACGCATCAATATCTTCATGAGTGTGACCAACCATAAGGAAACTGAGCGTGATTGTTTCAAACACACCTTTGGCAACAAGCATTGACAAGTATGCTAGCACATATCTAGAAAATAAAAGTAAGTATGAGCTTGAGAAACCCTTAAGTAAAATGATTTACCTATTTTTGTTCTCGCCTGCACAATTATCCATCTGTAAAAGCAAATGACGAGGAAGCTTATTTGATGTTGAGGACACATGTACACTATTTGAGCTAGATCCCTCCACTGAACCTGAACTCTCAACAGGGCCATCTGTTTTTTGTGCAGGTTGCTGACAATGCCTCTCATATTCCCAAGTAGCCTCAAGTGCAGACGTGTTCATGAGAGCATTATGTAAAGGTTGAAGGTGTTGTTTCTTCACTTTGAGATCACTGATAGGACTTGTCTGTGAGTGGGCTTCAAGGTTTCTGAAACACATGGCTAACGACCCAATAGTGAAATTGGAGTCGCTAGACCAATGTGGAAGTGAAAAGTGTCCATATGACTCACAACCGTGTCCATGTGTTAGCACACCTGTCAAAATCGGAAGTTTCATGACATTTCCAAGGCACTTTGGTGTTGCAAAGAGCTTTGGAATGCTGGTCTTTGAATGATCCATCTTGTCATGGATCAAGCACAGGTACTCTGATGGGCGTGACACAGAAAGCATGCGGTGTGCATAGTACTGAGACCGCAAGTTTGTTGTGCAATCATGTGGGCCTCCATCTTCCTTTGAATGGTAGTGATCTCCACCAAGGTTTTTGCACAAGCCTCTGCAGCCTTCAATGATGTACAAGTGTCACACTTAGAAAAGCTAGAGTGTTTTGCAATCTCCACATCCTTAAAATGAGTATTCCATATGTTGTTGAAGGTACCAGTGCAGATTGCTTGGAGCCCCATCAAACTGAGGCACTTGTTCACATGTTCACACAGTTTCAATTGAGTGTAGATTGAAGGTAAAACCTTGAGATTTTCCCTGACCCCTGCATTTGTGGTTCGGCATTTGTGAGGCATCCTGTCTGCATTTGCTTCCACAAAAGCCTTGAGTATCTCTATGGCTGCCATGATGTGAGAGCGGGTTTTGACCAAGCCAGTGTTCCCATGAACTGAGGTTCGCGCTCCATCTAGCCACTCATCCCTCCGACGGTAGAACGTGGTCTTTGGGATCCCGTATATACTGTACCAAGCTTTGAAGCAGATGGCCACCTTATTAAATACCATGGATGTACTCTGATAACCTGTGTCCGAGGCCATTCCATCAATACACCCAGTTAGTGCAGCATATACAAACTCATGCCTTTGCTTTTGGGTGAGCATACGAAAGACATGTCTACATTGGGTAATTTCATTCCGGTCTGCCATCTGACAACACTTCTTCTTGCAACAGTCAATCGTGGAAATGCTCGTAACACTTTCGGAAGATGTAGGATCCATCTTTACCCTCTTGCTGAAACTTGCAGGGGAAGATCTACAACCCATGAATCGCCTTTTTCTTACAATAGGACCAATGCAAGGAACCTCTTCAAATATGAGTTGTTCTTCCGGGTTGTTATTATTGAAATCCAACCCAGAATATGTTGAACCATCTTGCCGTCTTAATTCAGATGTTCGCCACCTCACGAGGGATCCAGGATACAATGTGCCATTAGGTGAAACCTCTGTCACAACTACACCCACGAAGTCGGACCCTAGTTTCTCTTCTGACACTGCTTCCATTGGATTTATAGCTGTGATGATGCCTCTTCCGACTTCAATCTCACGAAGAAAGAGAATCACCTCATCCATCACAGCAGGCAAGCCATCATCTGGTAAACTCGTGCTACTATTTGTTTGTGACTCTGCATATTCTGTGTCAGCCTTGACTTCATCCAAATTCCACAATACAGGAGAACCCTCCTCAAATTCCATTCCCAGAACCTCAACATGCTTGTAAATGGTGTTCACCCATACGTACACACAAGATCCTTGGGCAATATTGTGACATGATGCATTATTATCTCGAACTTCCACAGTTCCAGTGCCAACTATCTCGTTGTTCCGAAGAAGACATACTTTATCTCCAGTATTAAACATATTGTCCTGCACATAAATAATTGTATTATTTATGATATCTGTTTATGCAATATTTTTAAGAAATCTGAATTACGGTTACTTAATAATATGCATATGCAATAATACATAATTATGTTTAGAGATAATATCTCATGTTTGATTAATACAACTGATGGGCGGGATTAATCCCGCCCACGAATCCCTCCGACGAGGAACGGTCGGCGGGATTAATCCCGCCGCCGACTCAACCCCTTCGGAGAGAGTCGGCGGGATTAATCCCGCCTTGGACTCCCTCCGACAAGGAAGAGCCGGCGGGATTAATCCCGCCGCCTCCCCCTGGGGGAGTCGGCGGGATTAATCCCGCCCGACTCCCTCCGACAAGGAAGAGCCGGCGGGATTAATCCCGCCGCCTCTCCTCTCGGGGAGTCGGCGGGATTAATCCCGCCGACTCTCTCCGACGGAAGGGAGTCCGGCGGGATTAATCCCGCCGACTCATCCTCGCCGGAGAGAGTCGGCGGGATTAATCCCGCCGGACTCCCCGAGGAGGAAGAGGCGGCGGGATTAATCCCGCCGGCTCTTCCTTGTCGGAGGGAGTCCAAGGCGGGATTAATCCCGCCCACAATTCTTACGACGGGGAATGGGTGGCGGGATTAAACCCGCACATAACTCTCTCCAAAACTATGATTTCAAAGAGATCTCGGGATAAATCCTGTCCCCAAATCTTTAAAACAGGGAAGTGGTGGCGAGATTAATCCCGCCACCCCTTCCCTGCCTCCTAAAATGGTTGGCGGGATTAATCCCGCCGACAACTCTTTCTAATAAATTCTGGTAACTCTTCATCAGTTGAGAAGGTTATCGACGGGATTAATCCCGCCACTCTTTTTCAGTGGCGGAGAAGCATTGCCCGGGAGATGGTGGCGGGATTAATCCCGCCACTCTTCAAAGAGGCGAAAAAGAAATGGCCGGATTAATCCCGCCGCCCCGGTTAACCTAGAATATTAAGTTAAAAGGATATTTAAACGGGATAAATCCCTAACGGAATATATTATAATCCTAATGCATTCTAAACCCCTAAATTGTAATTTTAAGAGAGAATGTAAGAGAGTGAATCTTATAAGTATTTTTAAATTTGTTTATAATACTTACTTGTAAACAGCACTGAAGGCGCCGTGCTTTCCTATAAAGAATAGCACCCAATTTAATCTCGCTCCTGAGATGATCACTATGAAGAAAAAAGAAGATCTAAAGAGTGAAAAATACAGAAATGAAGAAACCCTTGCCGGAGAAAGAACCAGATCTGAATTTGAGTGGGAAATTAAATGCATTTTCAAATTTACATGTCAGACCGACAATACATATGTCAGAAATTCAAATTTTTTAAAAAGAACAGAAAATAAAATTTAAGATGAGTTGACACAAATATCCGACACTCTGACATATATACTCTCCAGTTCCAATGAGTATTTTAAAATTGCATTTAATGTTATTCAAGTGATTCAAGCTGTTTAATATTACGAAATTTTAGACTATATTCTACATTCTTAGTATTCAAGTATATTTATATTATATATATATATATAAATATATACTTATACAATAAATAAATTGATATATTATTATGTATCATTTAAAATATATTCATAGTCTGTTTATTATTATTATTTTCTTAATTACTCGAGTATTTAGTTTTCATTTCCTAGTATCAATGGGATATTCTTTAATATTTTATTAATATTTGAAGAATATTCTAATATTAAACCTGATTATCATAATTAAATTAGTCTTGTTCTTAATTATTGCAGTAATTATTCTACATTTGTATATATTAATGGGATTTTCTCAATTAATTTGTTATTATTTCAAGAATATTCATGTGTTAAACCTTATTATCAATATTAAATTAATACACACTATGAACATATTTTAAATTATACATAATAATACATCATTTTATCTAATATATAGTCATATATAGTTTTAATAATATATATATTAATATCATTTCCTTAATTACTTGAGTAATTAATCTTCTTTATATTAATGGGATATTCTTTATTATTTTCTTATTATTCCAAGAATATTCCAATATTAAACATGATTATGATAATTAATTTAGTTAATTATTTGAGTACTTAATTTACATTTGTATATATTAATGGGATTTTCTCAATTAATTTCTTATTATTTCAAGAATATTTCAATGTTAAACCTTTTTATCAATATTAAATTAATATATATTATTAAAACTATATATGGCTATATATTAGATAAAATCATATATTATTATGTATAATTTAAAATATGTTCTAGTGTGTTTATTAATATTATTTCTTAATTATTCGATGTTTGTTTTGCACACATATATAAACACAATCATAAATTTACACACGCATTACAAGAACTTACAAAAACACATATGCACACACATGCACAACCCTAAACCAAACTGAAGAAATATGTTGCTTCTTTATTGAAAACATCATGTTCAACGCATGTATGATATATGTACTCAATCTGTGTGTATGTAACACATTGAATTTACATGTGTAATATTTATATTAAGCTTGTTGGGAGCTAAACCCTAAACCCTAACCCTGTGTATACATGTGTGTACAAAAATAATTTTTCAACACTCTCTCTTCACACCATGCATGATCCATCCTAAACCCTAAACCCTAAACCCTAATATGTAACACAATGAATTTACTCATGTAATATGTATGTATGTCTGTGTGTATACACGTGTGTATGTATATATGTGTACTTTTCTGTCTTCTCTCATACATACACCATGCATGATCCATGTTAATATGTACTGTCTCTCTTCTCTCAAACATACACACCATGCATGATCTATAATATGTACTCGGTCTCTTAATATTATGTACTAATATGTATGTATGTCTGTGTATAATACACACCATGCATGATCCATAATATGTACTGTCTCTCTTCTCTCATATACTATGTATGTATATCTGTGTATAATATGTGTAAGTATTTATGTGTACTAATATATGCAATGTGTACAAAAATAATTTTCAACACTCTCTCTTCTCTCATACATACACCCATGCATGATCCTCCTAAATCCAAAACCCTAACCCAAAACCCATGTAATATGTATGTATGTCTGTGTATACACGTGTGTATGTATATATTATGTGTATTAATATATGCAATGTGTATGTATGTATTGATACACATGAAACTTTAACAC
Organism: Selaginella tamariscina; assembly: GCA_003024785.1. Taxonomy (NCBI): domain Eukaryota; kingdom Viridiplantae; phylum Streptophyta; class Lycopodiopsida; order Selaginellales; family Selaginellaceae; genus Selaginella; species Selaginella tamariscina. The sequence continues at coordinate 7,780 of PUQB01000185.1, forward strand.
TCTCATGGACACACACATGTTAAATCCTGCATGATTTATATTTTTGGGGTGTATGTGATACACCCACGCACACGCACGCACTAATAATATAATGAAAGAATATTCGTTTAGGGCGAATCTATATTTTATTCTTTTTAGGGTTTAAGTATATTCTCAGAAGGAATATTCTATTAGGGTTAATATATATATTTAATTCCTTTAGGGTTTAGGTATATTCTTAGGGTTTCAAGAGGCGGCGGCTGTGAAATCGGCGGCGCGGCTGTGCACACAGGTGAGATCTGTGTGTGTGTGTGTGTGTATGTGTGTATGTATGTATATATGTATAGGAGTGTGCGATAAATTTATTTATTAGTTTTATCTTCTCGCACACACACGCACACTCCTGTGTATGTATATGTGTGTGTGGTGTGTGTTTGTTTATCTGTATGATTTTATTTGTTTCGCTCACACATGCATACACACGATATACATATACACATATATATATATACCTATATAACATACATATATTATGTGTACCAGTATCTGTAAATTTTTTTTTATTGATCTATCTCTCCACACACACGCACACTCCTGTGTATGTATATGTGTGTGTGTGTGTGTGTGTTTGTTTATCTGTATGATTTTATTTTGTTTTGCTCACACACGCATACACACAATATTACATATACACATATATATATAATTAATACATATATACATACATACAACACTAGTTTATATATATGCTTATATATTCACAGACTCTCTCTCTTTCTCTATGGATTATATATCTATACACCATATATATGTGTGTGTTTATCTGTATAATTTTATTTATTTATTAGTTTTATATTTCGCACACACACGCACACTCCTGTGTATATATATGTTGTGTGTGTGTTATTTATCTGTATGATTTTATTTGTTTCGCTCACACGCATACACACGATATACATATACACACATACATATACCTATGTACACACATATATTATGTGTACCAGTACTGTATAATTTTATTTATTTATCTATCTCTTGCACACACACGTACACTCCTATACATACATACATACATACATATATATATATATATATATACACACACACATATATATATGTGTGTGTTTTTATCTGTATAATTTTTTTATTTATTATTTTATCTCTTGCACACACGCTAAGCCCCTCGAGCGGCGGGATTAATCCGCCGCTATAGGTTTATGGCCTCGGCGGCGGGATTAATCCCGCCGCTATATGGTTGGGGCCATGGCGGCGGGATTAATCCCGCCGCCGAGGCTTCACGCAGGCTATGGGCGGCGGGATTAATCCCGCCGCTCTACGACAAACCGAAGAGCGGCGGGATTAATCCCGCCGCCCATGGCCTGCGTGAGGGGCCTCGGCGGCGGATTAATCCCGCCGCTCACCCATGCCCTGCGCGGAATGCGGCGGGATTTATCTCGCCGGCAATGGCCTGTGTGAAGGCCCTAATGGGCGGGATTAATCCCGCCGGATTCTGCGCAGGGCATTTACAGGGATGGGCGGCGGGATTAATCCCGCCGCTCATGAGGCTAACCGAAGAGCCTGCATGAAAGATCTTGCACGGAAGGCTAACCGAAAAGCCTGCATGACATGTCCTGCGCGTAAGGCGGCGGGATTAATCCCGCCGCCCAGGGAATTCACGCAGACATGAACGCCGGGATTAATCCGGCCCCACGCTCATGCCCTTCGCGGAGGGCGGCGGGATTAATCCCGCCGCTCAGGCACTTCCGCAGGATATAAGCGGCGGGATTAATCCCGCCCCACCCATCCCTGCCCATCCCTGTTCAAAAATGCCGCAGCCAATATATATGTGTGAGCGCATGATTTACGAGAGGGCGGCTGGATTAGTCTCTCCGAACCTTCATTAATCCTCCATTGGTATGTTGAATCAATCCCGACTAACTCTCTGAGACGGAGAAGGTTTACAAAATACCAATGGAGGGAACTGAGAAGGGTGGTGGGATTAATTTCACCATCCCTTACATGGTGGGCGGGATTAATCCCGCCGTGTACGCATGCCCTGCGCGGAATCGGGCGGGATTTATCCCGCCGCCATTGGCCTGCCTGAAGGGCCTAGGCGGCGGGATTAATCCCGCAAGATTTCGCACAGGGCATTGGCGTTCGGCGGGATTAATCCCGCCGACTAAGGCCCGAGTGAAGGGCCTGGGAGGCGGGATTAATCCGCCGCGACGCAATTCCCTGCGCGAATCGGGCGGGATTTATCCCGCCGCCATTGGCCTGCCTGAAGTGCCTAGGCGGCGGATTAATCCCGCCCGATTCCGCGCAGGGAATTGGCGTCCGGCGGGATTAATCCCGCCGCATAGGGACCGAGTAAGGCCCTGGGCGGCGGGATTAATCCCGCCGAGTCTTCAATGCCTGTTGGAGGAATGAATCCCGCCACCCTTCCTTTGTTTTCTCCATTGGTGAGTCGGACCAATCCCAAACGTTTCTGTCTGAGACGTAGAAGGTTTTCAACATACCAATGGAGAGAATTGGGAAGGGTGGGGAAATTCATTTAACCATCACTTACATGGTGGGCGAGATTAATCCCGCCCCTTTCTGGAGTCACTGAAGGGGTGTGAGAAATAAATCCTGCCCAGTTCTCTCTGAGACCGAGAAGGGTGGCAAGATTAATTCCGCACTCCCGTTCAAGGCCTCCAGAAAGGTGGCGAGATTAATCCCGCCCACTCTTTCAGGAGGCATTGAAGGGGTGGCGAGATTAATCCCGCCGCACCTTCCATGTGAATATATATGTGTATTAGTATATATAAGTTGCATATCTCATTTTATTTACTTTTATCATCTTATCATAATATTTCGAGTAAAAGCTAGGAATCTATGTAAAACTGTCCAGAGCTCACATTTGTGGTGGTTCTAAAACGAAATGTTATCTTTCTTTTGCACTAACACAAATGAGCTTCGGACAGTTAATTACGTCTACTTCTCTCTGTGTATTATTTTTGTATATTCGGGTTTATACAAGTGTGTGTGCGTTTTTATATAATTTTATTCATAGTGTATTATTTTGCAGAAGGACGATTTGATCAAACAAGGAGATCGAGTCATTAGTATGGAGTCGTCGTCAAATTCTGGGTAAGAATTAAAATCTGTTTATACTCGGATACTTGAACTAATCATTTTTGTATTCAGATGTGGAATTGAGTGACATTAAAGACAAGAGCAGGAGAAGAGATGGGCAGGGGGATTCTGGAATCAACTTGGCCATATTTTAAGATAAATGGGAAGCGCATTGGAGCAACCATGGTTGCTGTCAAATTAACCTCTGTCACATCTCATGGACAAGCAAAACAATGGAAAGTAGATTCGCTAGTCAAGCACCCGAAAGCAGGCTGCGAACCCAGATTGGACGATGCTCGACACATATGCCTTGTTCCATCCAATGTCACGTTCTCGGATCCAGAGGTCGTCAGTTACAACATTAATTTCGGGTGGTTTTGTCGACTTGTGGATAATGACGTTCACGTGTTCACTAATGATGTTGACCTTGGAGTTCTTCTTCAACTCAACGAAAGCCCATCTATGGAGGGGATCCATCTGGATGTCTACTTCGAAGATCTTCAGACTCATCGAGTAGGTGTATTGTCAGGAGATATTGCTTCACAATACAGAAAATCAGCAAGTGGAGCAATCTTCCCTCTTCACATTGAAGAAGAACACAGCGACATCATAATGGAGATTGAGAGGGTGGCTCGGTCTCAGGTTCTCTACAGATCACGTTCAATTTGCTTAGGGAGCTTTGGGAGCTGGAAGAGTGTACCGAGAACACTAGAACAGCTGCAGTCGGGGATCACACATGTTGATTCGGATCGCAAAAGAAAATCATCAATCGTTTTGTCAGCTGCACCTGTGGCATCTCATGCTGCAATAAGTCACAAGGAAATGATGTTGGATGATAAGATTTATCCTTGTAGGGTTAAATATTGCAGCGTCAACCCAAACTTCAATTACAGGCCACTCAACCAGGAACGTGTAGCTGAGCTCATGGAGAAGATGAAGGACGACAATTCTTATACCGTTCCACATAATGCTGTTTTGTGTCCATACTATGAAAGAAGGAAGGGTGCTGACAAAGTCTGGATCACAACACCAGAACAACTCATGAAGATTCAGACGGAGAATAAAATCTATCAAGTACTACATCATTAGTGGCCAGCACACAATAACGGCAGCCCAACGACTTCTCGATGAACACAACAAAGGAACGATGGCAACAAAACTTTCCGAGCATACCCGTGAGAAGCTGACAAAAAAGATCGGCGTTTTTAGCTAAGCCGAATCTCACAATCGAGCAGTACCATAAGTTATCGGCGGAATGGGACGCTGCCGACACCAACCACTACAACAGCAAAATATGGGAGAAGTTTAAACACACGCGAGCCGTGTGGGAATCTCTTCAGCGACCACAAAGAGCTACCGCAGGGAATACACAATCTGCGGAATACCGGGTAAGCAAATTGTTTGGGCGGGATTTATCTCGCCGGTATATTAATCTGTCTTTTTCCTCAGAGAGTTGAAGAAATTGCAGCAGTTGATTTTGCCCAGGTGGGCGGGAAGGAAACATCATTTCTGATGATGTTGATTTCTTGCCCCGAAGATAGGATCTTTGCCAAATGGTTGGGGATTATGGAATCCTTTTCAAAAGGAACACTGAAGAAGAAGCAGACAAGTGAAGGGGAGCCCTCAGAAAAGTCTGCAAAGAAACCCAGTAAGACGCCGAAGGCTAAGTCTGTTCAATCTACAAAGGATGTAGACAACGATTTCAAGCTCACATGGTTGAAGCCTTTAAATGGAACAACGATGGAGGAGATGGAAGTCTTGGCTGATTTGGTGATCGATGGCAAACTACAAATTAATAACAGCAGCCCAACCTCTCCTTTTCATCTCAAGGCAATGGAGTTGAAGACGGTCAGGCATTTCAAGGAGTGGTTGGGAATACACTGCCACAAACTGGGTTGGACCTCGACTTCAACATATGAAGAGGTCAGCAAATATTTGCATGTGATGAACGATGATATGCCTTGTCGAATGGGTGAACCAATCGGAAGATCTGGGCAAGAATCTATTGCACGCCAACGCCAAAAAGGAGAACATTGGGATGACGCCTTCTCTTATGGCAGTCCTTCAGCAGCGGAGAACCGAATTGAACCTTATAAAGGAGGATGCTACGAATCACGACAAGCCCTACAGATGTTTGTTGTTAGATTCGGAGACTTTATGGGGTAACATCACTGCTTGTAGGAAACCGTTTCAATTGTTCGTGATGGATCGGCGGGTGTCAAAAAATCTTTCGACAGATAGGGCACTAGAGGATCTGGTGGAGAAACTTAGCCGTGCAAGCATATACATAGAAGGTATTTATTATTGAATTCATGCTTGCGCTCTTCACTGATACCTACTTTTTCAGGTATTTATTTCTTGATTCTTGCTCATGTCACCGATACTTTTGCCTTCGCCTTCGCCAAGAAGAATAGACATCGTTGGACAGGATTTTATATGAACGATGCTAATCCCAAGTGCATTGATACCGTTGTTCACTTGGTTGTTAGGAATGCGCCAAACAATTTCAAGCTTCCAAATGACTGGCCAGGCATCTGTTTGCACTCCAACGGCCCTGAACCTCCATCCGATACACCGATAGGTATGAGTGACGTATTCGGCAATGTACGTTATCCAAACATATTACAATCAAGCGGCACGGAGCATCGTCAACTTGATCAGGGGTCCTCACAGTGATGCGTGGGTTTTTGACTACTGCACTAGGGGGTCCGTCTTGAAGGAGTGTTACCTTCGGCATACATGTGTGTTTGCCGTTGAAAAGGATAAGACCATGGTTGAGGACCTGAACAAGTGGATAGATTGGGTCTCAACTGAGTACCCCAACGATCCATAAAGGCGTATTTGAGAAAGTTCCCTCCAGATAAGTGCGATAGCTCTGAAGGTGAATCTGGTTCAATCTCGGAGTCTGAGAACGAACTTCAATCAGATATTAGACCGGAAGTTATCTCGAGGAGTACAGAACATTCGCACACTCCAGGACCCATGGAAACATCAATAGAAGATGCAGAAGATCTTGAACCATCTCACAAGCGGCTTAGACCTTCTTCGCCTCACTCAGAAGGTAATAGCGAAGAAGAATTGATAATGAATTGATAGATGAATAGTTGTAAATGAGTGTAACATAAGGCATTTTTGTATATTTCTTTTATATTTGTACAGAAAATAAATTCTCAAGGATTAATGAAGCTTTTAGTTCAAACATGGGTCACACATTAACAAGGTAAATAATATACCTTGATAATTTTAAGGTCAGCTAATTATCATTTTGCAGATGTAATGAAATAATTGAGAACATGGATTTTCAGCATTGCCATGAGGTAAGAGAGGGGTTTGGCGACAATTTCTTGTGCCACATGTCAGAATGACAGAGTTCATGCAGGAAATGGATAATAATGCAGCTCAAAACATCGTTACCATGGGGGCCACTTCATCATCATTTTTATTGGCTTCAGTTCCGAAATCAATTTCTTCAGCGCATGCAATATCTGAATCTTGTAAGGATGATGTACAATTAAATGATGAAGGGATAGGCAACGAGATAGTGGCAACGGATAAATGTGAAAGGGAGCAAACAAGTGATTTGCAAAGTATTCAAGAGGCAACGCTATCTCATGTTACTCATGGCCATATTGTGTTGTTGGATGTCAATGGTGTTCTGCTTCATCGACAAAGGCCCCAGGATAGAAAAAAAGAAATCAAACAAGGAGATTTCATTCCTTGTCATGGTAAATTTCGATATGATATTATTTTTCGTCCAGGGTTGGATCGTCTCTTTCAAAAGCTTAAGGAGATGGGTGCGCTTGTGGGGATTTGGTCATGCATGCAGATTCATAACTTAACACCGCTGTTGATTTACTTAAGAAACATTGTAGTGTTGCAGAAGAGGTGATTCGTAAAGATTGGATTTTTGACCAGCGAATGTGTCATAAACCTCTCGAATTTCACAATATAAGAAAGGAAAGCAAGCCATACTTCTTCAAGAATGAAAGAATAATTGGGACTCATGGGGAGATCAGTCGCTTAAGGATAACGAAGAATGCACAGATGTTAGTAGTAGACGACTCTCCTCAGAAGGCTATGCTCAACCAAAACATTGCTTGTATTCATCCAATCACTTTCGATCCATATTCTGATACCGATATCATGGATGAGCTAGTGAACTACTTGGATACGTGCCTCAGAAAGAAGAATCTCGAAAATTTTTGTGAGCAGTATCCACCGTATCATACATTTCCTGAAGCTTTTCTTTCTCGTGATATTGAATTTTATAAAATGAAGGATAGCAACCGGGCGCTTTATAATATTATTCTTAAGGAACGTCAGTTTTTAGATGAGCCTTTATGCAGACCTTCTCTTATCACATCTTATGTATTAACAAGGATGGCAACTCCCAATTGCATTCGTGAGAGTGTTAAGTGGTGGCAACAACATCAAGATATTGACCAAAATGATTTGATTAATCCGGAGAGTGATGATTTAGACAAAATGAAAAGATTTCTTTGTATGATAGAAAGAAAGTATTTATAAAAAATTAACATGTTGATAAGAAAATGATTTCATTTGTAATTATGTTTGATAGTATTTCTTCATTATTGTAAACTATTTTTAGAATAATATGAATATTCTAAGATATTTTAGGAATATTCCTTACTAAGTAAGGTTATTGAAGGATTAATTAATTAATTAATTAATATTTAAGGCTTAATTACATATTAATTAAATGATTAATTAATAATTAAAACTTAAGTATTAATTAGTAATTTATTTTATATTCCCATTTTCACGTATCATGCCCACTTTAGTTACAACGTGCATCTCCATTCTGGAAGGATACATGTAATACGTTCCTTATCTGCCACAAAGCAAGCGGAGGTAAGGAAATTAATATATGTACGAGAGAGAGAGAGAGACTTACTTCCATGTGTCGTAGCGCATTCAGAGGAACAATGGTGGCTTGATGGAAGTCAAGTAAATATGGAGGAAACAATTGCTGTGGAAAAATTTAAAAAAAAACTAAGGTATTATAAACTTGTAAACTTCTTTAATATTATCCACACATAATTATTATAGGGAAAATTATCAAAACTGACCCTCTAGTTTTAAAAATAATCAAACTGACCTTGTTATTAATCAGCTTAATAATAGACACACACCCACCCGCACACACATGCAATATATTGTTTAAAGCTAAAATATATAACACAAATGATAAATATATTGTTTAATGCTAAAATATATAACATTGCATGTGTGTGTGAGTGGGTGTATATGTGTGGTGTATTATTAAGCTGATTAATGACTCAAGGTCAGTTCGATTGTTTTTCAAACTAGAGGGTCAGTTTGATAATTTGATAATTTCCCATGAAACATATGATATGTAACTTACTTGGTACGCAGCATTTTCTGGAACATATCCCCTCTCTATACCAATCCGGATATGGTGTTCCTCTGCAACCCGTTGGTAAACGGCTCGACGTGCGTAAGTTCCATTAAGGTCTGGCCTGTTTTAAATTAAAAAAACTAGTTAAAAACAGTATAAATATAATAATAAAAAATATTTAAAGAAAAAAACTTAAGTGTACACGTCTATGAAAAGTCCACCGTCCATTGAGCATTTTATAGTAGATTGAGGTATGAGGTCTTGTAAGTCATTACATAGAAGTGCCGTTGCTGTTGCACCTGCTGAGCAGCCAGATAGAAGGACCTAAAGCAAATATATACATATAAATATATATAAGTATATATTTATATGTATATTATATACTTACAATATATTTATTATAATAAATTTGGTGAGTAAATTTAAACAATAAGTATAAATTTTACTTTAGTATACAGTATACATGTATGTATACAATACCGTATCAGCATCCTTCATTCCCTTCTGCAGTAGATCCTTCATAATATACTTCCATATTCTGAGACCTCTATAATATATGTAGCGAGTCTGGCATAACTAAGATTAATATATTATTATTAAATATAATATTATATTATATATATAGATATAAACCCCATTTTTAGTAGAAACAGGGACAGGCTCTTCAGCATCTCCAACGAAACATCCCCCATCACAATAGGTAATAGATACATGAGTCCAATTCCAAAAATCTACTTAAAAAAAAAAACTAATAAGTTCCTAATTATATATTATATATTTAAAACATTATATAATATTATATAATTATTTATTCCATATTATTATATATATTTGTTTATAAATATATATAACTAAATATATATTATAGAGAGAGAGTACCTGGATTGTCCTCCTTAGAAATGCTAACAGAGCCAGAATTCCATGTAAAATTTCGGGTAACCGTGTACTTGAACCAAGATTAGTAGTGCTCCGACTTAAACAAGATCTTCCCTCACTATCTCCATAACAAGTACCTCCCCCCTTTAAAATAAATAAATAACATAATTTAAAATTACTATTAAAACAAATAAAATAATAAAAAAAAAGATTTTGAATGTAAGGATTTACTTGCATAAAACAGAAGCCAGTTTGAAGTTGCACCTCGACGCAAGTAATAAGCAGGCGGACTTCCATCAAGACACACTGCAAGGTATCTATTTATACACATTGTGTATACGTATGTATACGTACATATCATAGGATCATCTCTCTCTCTCTCTCTCTCTCTCTCTCTCTCTCTCTCTATATATATATATATATATATACATATGTATGTATGGTTAACTATAGTTCACTGAAATTACCTGCACCCTCTTTCACAGCATCTGATAAAATTGTTATATTAATTTGTGGTTGTGGTGGTGCTTGTGCTTGTCCTCTGCATAGTGAAGCAAGAAATAAAACGAGAGAAACCAATAAACCATTGTTTGAAATGTACTGTGTAATAATGTATACTCCTTTATATATAACCAACATGCCACATGTCATATATATATGAAGTTTTTATTAAAACAACTTGAAACACAATTCTAATAGCTTACGTCTCTATCCCATGTGTGTGTGCACGCTTGTGTGTGTGTGTGTGTGGATATCCATTCCACGCTATAGACTTTATCTCTATAACTTTGTGTATAGCTTTCGTATTTATATAGAATATGAAAGCTTGTAACCATACATTGTTGAAGCACATGTGAAATTTGTGCTGCTTGCTTACAGTACAAATAAAACCACTATATATAAAACCTTAAAATTCTTATAATATTTGTAAGTTTCCTCACTATTACTCTCATCAAACTTAATATTAACTCTAATATTACATTATATTATAACATAATTATAATTGTTCATATATAGAAGTGTTATTTATAACAAATTTGTAATTGTTCATATATATAAATAGACTTAAATTTAAACTCAATAAATTCTTTCTTTCTTGCATAAAAATTATTTATAATAATGGATTATTAATAAATAATAAGTATTATTTAAACATATAATTACCTTACGAGGGGAAATCACAAAACTTTCTTAAGATTTATTAAAAAACAGTTGTACATTGTTTATAATTAAATGTATTAAAAATTCCAATGTAGTGAAATTACAAGTATATAAGTACAAATTTAAATATTATTATAACAAAGACATGAGCCTTCTTTTTTTGTTAAATATTGGAAAACCATTGTAAAGTTGTTTATATGTTTGCTCTAACTTTGTTATATAAATTAATATTTTTATAATTACTTGGAATCATCGTTTATGCAATTATATTGCATTTTATTACAGTTAAAACTATCAGTTTATTTATTTATCAACTATAATTTATATAGGATATATATATCCACATGTATATACATACCAAATATAATTTATACTTTCTTATATTTTCATATGATTAGAGTTTAAAATATGTAATTTTATTATTTAATGTTTGATTTAATTGTATATTTATATTATAAAAATTTTGCTATGATTAAATGGTATAAAATAATGTTTATTTTTAATAAAGAATTGTTATAGTCGTATTTTATATAGCTTAATGATATGTTTAATGATTATTTCAAACTTGTCATTTTTATTAAAGTAAGAGTTATTATTGCATTCCATTTAATTTGTGTATATTTTTCTTATGTTATATACACATTATATTTATGCATAGCTCTTGATTCAATACTATATTCAATATACACACATATGGCATGAGTATGTTTTTACGTTATATTGTGATACAACATGTAGAATTTATTATCTAATATTCTTAACAACGGTGAACAGGATAACAATTTGCTCGAGGGGGTTACGGGAGAAGTATTACGCCGGATAAAACATTTAATCCAATGGATAAAATGAGTGGATCTTCATAACACGCGAGAGGCAGTTGGTTACGGGGGGAAAGCATAATTAAAGTTCTTTATATTTATATTTAGGGTGATGTTCCTGGAGCATGCCTTTCCTAAGTTATAATGATTAATCAACTATTGATTTCTTAATTAAATAAGCTTCATTTAATAGTAACCTAGTCTTGCATTTTGTCTTTTCTTTATACACGTAGTGTAGTTAACTATACACATGTATATATATGATATATACATGTCTATATGTATATTAATATACTTATCCATACACATGTACACAAACAATTGTACAATCAAGGTTCACTACACGTATATTACTTAGAGAGGATGACACTAATTTAGAACAACTAATAGGTTTTCAGTTTTACAGTGTACATGTTATATATATATATATAACATTTATATAGTCCTTGTTAATATATATAACATTTATATATTCCTCGTTAATAATTTTGAGTTCTTAACAATTGTATAGCAACTGTAAATCTTTAAGTACGAATTTATATACTGATATCTAAGATGGATTCGATAGTATGTATTTGTCTCACTTCTTATTAAATATAAGTTATATTATTTTTATTTAATTATTTTTATTAATAGTTTAATTATATACAGAGAAAAGCATATGTTTTTCCAAAACACTACATTAGGTGTGTGTGTGAGAGAGAGAGTTAAAATTTGTTAAACCATATACCACATGGGTAAAGATTATGTGTTATAATTTTATAATAAGAGTATTTAATATGTGTTCATGATATATATCTTCTACAATAGTATTTGAAAAGTATATCGTGAACACAATAGTATACTATACTATTAAACACATGATATATATACTATTGCTATACAATTGTTAAGAACTCAAAATCATTAACTAGAAATATATAAATGAACACAAAATTATGTGTTCATGAATATATAAAATTATGAATACATAATTTTATAATAAGAGTATTTAACATGTGTTCATGATATATATCTTCTACAATAGTATTTGATAGTATATTCATGAACACAATAGTATACTATACTATTAAACACATGATATATATACTATTACCATACAATTGTTAAGAACTCAAAATTATTATTAACGAGGAATATATAATAAACACAATAGTATTTGAACAAATATAATTTAATATACATTTGTAATAGACAAAAAGATATAGAAGTATCTTTTTTACCTATTATAATGCATACATGTGTTTATAAGTGTGTATATACACATATCATTATACATATAAATGTAACAGTTCTTACTTAATGAAGTTTACTAAGTAAATTATGTATTACTTAGTTAAATAATATAAAAACTCTTTTATAAACATCAATTGACCATTTATTAAATTAGTTTTAAAAAAGAGAGATAAATCATTATAATAAATATATTAACACTTAAATATAAAATATAACATATGATTGTTTATGAAATTGTAAATTTACTATTTACATTTAAATTTTGTAAATTTATCATTATTCATAACTAATGCGAACATATACATGCATATATGTCCTAGTGACTTCTATATATGAAGTATTATTATATATTATCTTTCACAAATACAGGTCTATACATTTATATATACACAAATATCAATTTAAAATACATGCATATGTTCTTACACAATTCAGTACATATATACACTTTTCTCTCTCTCATGCATGCATGCATGAATTGATGTTTATAAAAAATCTTTATTTATATATAATGTTTATTCATTTTTTTGAATATGTAAATTTATCAATTTAAAGATGGGTATATATGTATTTAATTAACATTTCTTCTTATACAGCCCATATACACAAACAGACACATACATATGCATGTATCATGCACACATGCGTATTATTTTTTGTTTAATACATTTATATTTAAATTAAAATTAAGATGCATGATTATGTTTTAATGAGATGTGAAAGTTTAAGTATTGTAGTCAAGTTTTTTTTAAAAAATTTAATATGACATTAATTATGAAAGATAAAAAATTTAACATTGTTTTATTAAAGAACTATCGTGATGTCAATTACAAGGTAAACTATGTGTGTATCTACACATTATCTTTCTTACTAAGAATTTAAATATTAATACATAAATTTATAATATTGAGATTGATACACATAATATTTTTGAATGAGTAACTTTGTGTCGACATTATAAATTTATACACAGTATTTTAGATTGATAGTAAGAAAATCATGTGTATATATACACAGTTTACCTTGTAATTAACAATTTCAACTATGAAAGCTTTTTAATAAATAATTTGAACTTTTTATGTTTCACAAAGATTTTAAACTGTTATAAAAAAAAAATTGTAAAGATTTTATTACAATACTCGAGCTTTTGAATTTCATTAAAAAATATTAAATATATTTTAGTCTTAATTTAAATTTTTATATAAATGTATTAAGCAAAAGATAATACACATGTTTACACGTGTAAGAGTTATATAAAAACCAATGTTAATTATACATATTTTCAAATTGATAAATTACTCATTTAAAAGAAGTGAATACATAAATAAAGATTTATATAAATAACAATTTGTGCATGCATGCCTATAAAAAAGAAAAAATATGTATATATGTACTGTACAAGAGACAATGTATGAACATATGCATGTATTTTTAAGTGTATATATAAATGTATGAACTATAAACAAATAATACATAAACAACTCATATGCATATATTTGTACATATTAGTTATGAATAATGAGAAATATTATAATGTTTAAATAAAAATAGTAAATTTATAATTTCATGAGCAATTGGATGTTTTAGCATGTATGTGAATTTTGATATATACAATGACATGTGTACGTACACATTTATAAACATGTGTATGCACAATAATAAATAAACAAATACTTTTATCTTTTTATCTATTGAGTTTATAGTGATATAATATAAGTGCACACATATACAAATAAAGAAAAAGAGACCTTTTAAAATTTTTATTTTTTCATTTGTATAATAATATGATTTTCTTTGTATATGCAATAAGTTGTATGTAAAATAAAAAAAAATAATAAGAAATTAAATTTTAAAATAAATTGTATTTTTTCTGTGAAATATATGTAAATAATTATATAAGATTTAGAATCATCTTATTTAGCTGGTAATATGTCTTTTTTGTCATTTTTGACTTTTGTATTTTTTTGTGCTTATAACTTTACTCATATTTCATGATATAACGTCAATGCATATATGCATGTGCGTGAAAAAAGAAAATATATATTCACTTACAGTTTGAGTAATTAAAATTCCCTTTTTTTTTTGAAATGTATTTTTTTGTTATAATTGGAGTTATTAAAATTCTTTTTCTTTTTAAACATCTTTTATTTTCTTTTTTTTCAAATGTCTTTTTCTTTTTTCTTTTTGTATTTATGTGATGTATTGTCTTATATAATATAATTTTGAGATCCTACTTATATATATATATATATATAAACTTATGTTATCATTATAAAAATATTAATCGCAAAACAAACTCAAATTCACAACTTTTAATAAATTAATTTGTATGTGATCAAAAATATATACTTTCTATATAATGATATATTTATCTCTCATTAAACTAATAAGACAAAGAATTAATTAGTATTTATAAAAATGACCACATGGATTTTTTTCACATATTAAACTTTAGTTATAATCTTTCAATTAAAATTATATAATTAATAAACTTCATTAAAATAGCACTTTTTAATTTAATAAATAAATAATATTTTGAAAGTGTTACAAGACTTATACCACATATTAGTAATTCTCTTCTTAAAAAAGATAAGGATAAAAATATTAAAAAATCATAAAACACACTATTCATAATGTGTTAAAATATTAAAGTGATAATGTACTTTAAATATCCATAACATGTTTAAAAAACTAGTTTTTATTTATCACCTTTTTAAATTTGAATTTGTATGTTTCTTAAATGTCAATTTTATATAATGTTAAATTCTATATAATGACTACAACATATAAAAATAAACAAGTATTTATTTAAAATCATCTTATTTTTTAACTATAATCTATCATTAAAATATAGATTATCATTCTTTTTAACAAAGAACACCAAGTTAAAAAACAAGAGCATGCAATGAACATTTAATGATAAATTGTTTTTAACCATAATAAATTATAACTTAAACTTAAAAAGTAGTTGTTTATCATTCATAATTATAAAATTAATTATTATGAATTAAATAATAAAAAAGTAAAAAAGAAATTATAATCTAAAATGCATCTCAATAATTAAAAACTGACAAGTCATAACTATAACTCAAAAAAAAATTTAAAACTATAATGTTCTATACTTTTGAACTTTTATATATATATATATTATATATATAAAAAAAAAATCTTAATATGTGTAACATAATATTCTTTTAAATGTATGAAACCCCTCGTGAATGACAATGTACATGTGATTTAATAAATTCATGGCATTATTTGTGTTTTAAAAATATTTCAAATATATATTCTTTACATTTATAACATTAATAGAATAATCCCATAGTCATATAGAAAATTTTTCTTTATTAATTTTTTTGACAAAACCAACACACTTAATGGATACGAACATGATTTATTGAAAAATTTAAATATATAACAGTTAACAATTAATAACTTTAAATTACTTAATTATCGTATGAGGTATGTGAATAAGAAGAGAAAGATATTTACTTATACATTTTCTTACTTACTTACATTTAACTCTCTACGTTAATTTTATACCAAGAATGGGTGGTCCGTAAGGATATTTTTGTGAATATATATATATAATTATCAAGATTTAATCTGAAAAGTTAATCAAGTGAACTTGAAAGGAGTTTTATTATATGTATTTACAAATAGATATGCAAATAAATATATAGATTACATTGTGACTACATGTGTTATATTTGAATATTTATATACTCTTTTAGTTAATATGAAAAGTTAAACATGCATATACAATATATAATATGGGTTTGTATATATACTCATATCATAGCTTTAATGATTTTAATTTTTTAAATGTTAAATAGTGTAAATGTTTTAGAAATTTCATTATAAGAAATTAATTGTTTATATTTCTATTAGATTGTTGAACAAAATGAAAAAAAAAAAAAAAAGAAACGGTATTATCAAAATTTAAAAACCCAGCATTCCAAAAACTTTAAAGTGTTCACCTGTTTCAGACTTTCACACTTTTTTCCATATATACATATATACATATATAAAGATTATTAAATTATTATGTCTATGTAAATAAATTTTCAATACTTCAACCATGTGAGAAGAGTAGATGCATACATCATATATATTTATACATACATGTCAAATGTCTATATATATAAAATATATGAGGGTGTGTTTGTACGAGAGAGAGAGAGAGGTTTGTATCAACGTGTAACTCACTTTTAAGTGATTTGAGGTGTACAGCAAACATAATAACTCCGCCATGGTTTCTTGTTGGAGGATGGAACCGGGGAGCTTTCTATGGTCTCCAATGGTTTCACATCAGGTTTCACATCTTCTTCGAACAAAGACTTCAATGCTACGTGTGGTCTGATATCTCCTTTTCCCACGATGCAGAAGACCAAGATTCCCCTTTCTCCTTACTAAATATACTCCCTTTCTCACTCTACACATGTATCAATATATAAGCATGCGCCCCTGAGTGTGCATGTGCACATGCGCGCGTGTGTGTGTGAGAGAGAGAGAGGTGTCGATTCTGCATGCTTTTGTGTTCTCTTATCCATCTGTGTATGTTTGCATCTCTCTCTAAAAAATGTATATCAAAAACACATAGTATTCACCTGTGGAAACATTCACATTTTGCAGATGTTGAGCTTCATTTATTTCATTCTTCCCATGATTAAGGTCCTGTAAATCTGATGTATGGTTTGTAAACATCAGGAAATATATAATGCATATATTGTGAGTGCATGTATGCGTGTGTAAATAAATATGTGTGTTGCATTGTATACACATACACACCTATATATACATTGACAGTATTAATAATTAGTATTGTTTAAGTAGTTGATGTACCTAACACACACACACACACGCACCTTGATTCTGGTTGGCATCCACTTCTGTAGTCTTGTTATCCGGAGTCTGGTTTAACTCCTGATGAACTGCTGAACAAAATAATGAAAGCCTTAACAAATTATATAGAGACACATATGTATATTCATTAACACATTATATAAATATCATTAACATTTAAAACAAAAATGCTCACCTTGATTTTGTTCTACTTTTGGGACATCCTTTGCTGTAAATACAAGCATACACAACGTAAGCACATGTGTATATGTATCCATGTATATGCAATACATTAGAATATACTACCTTGGCTTTGTTCTAGTTGTGTGTTGGCAAAGCTTCTTCCGCGTCCTTGCCTGTAAATACATACATACATACATATACATACATATATATATATATATATATATATATATATATATACATACATATAAGTGGTGTTTGTGTGTATTTATACACACTAGAGGGTAAGTATACATGTAGTAATTAAATAAGTATGCACACCTTGCTTAGCTTCATGCGCGCTGGCAAAGTTTCTTCAATGTCCTTTGCTGTAAATACATACATATATACCACACATATTATAGCATGTATATCTTCACACACACACGCACAATACCTTCTGGTTGTACTGGCAAAGCAGTGCCGTTCGCTGAAAAATCGAAGCATATAAGCAGAGAGTACTTATATATCTGA
The DNA here is from genome assembly GCA_003024785.1 of Selaginella tamariscina. Taxonomy (NCBI): domain Eukaryota; kingdom Viridiplantae; phylum Streptophyta; class Lycopodiopsida; order Selaginellales; family Selaginellaceae; genus Selaginella; species Selaginella tamariscina. Next base: position 25,888 of record PUQB01000185.1, read on the forward strand.
GTATGCATACAAACACACACACACACACACACACATGTACATGCATACACATATTCTGTACTCATGGTGCTTGATATCTGGCTCAGACTTTACTATTGTGTCTGGAAAGAAAGAAACTTACCTCACACACACACGCACGCACGCACGCACACGCACACGCACGCATTAATGCCCTCTAGTAGAGTAGTGCCGTTCACTGAAAAGTTAAAGTAAGCGAAGAGTATTTATACATGTGCGTACACGCACCTGCACACATACATACATACACATTGTGCACTCACCGTGCTTGTATTCGACTCAGGCTCTATTGTTGTATCTGGACAAGAAAGCAATTTATTTTACACACACACACACACACACACAGAGTCATACCATCTAGTTGTACTGGCAGAGCAGTGCCGTTCACTGAAAAGTAAAGCATATAAGCAAAGAGTATTTATACGTGTGACTACACGCACTCCTATACATTCACTCACCATGCTTGATATTTGACTCAGGCTCTATTGTTGTATCTGGACAAGAAAACAATGTTATTTTAGAGAGAGAGAGAGAGAGAGAGAGAGAGTCACCATCTTTCAAATCAGACTCAGCCTTTAGCGCTGGAGCTGCAAAAGAGATTGCAAATACAAATAACTATATATATACACTCATGAGTAAATGCATGTGTGTGTACACATATACACGTGCATACTTACCGTGTTTTGAGTCCGCCTCTATTGCTGAAGCTACAATATAAAACCAGTAATCAATATTAGCAATAATATTTGAATATACTTGATATGTATGTATGTGCCTAGCTATGTGTATATGCATATATACACATAAATAGACATTGCAAAAATAAATATGCAGCCAATCATACCGTCTTAGTTTCATCCGGCATACTCAGCGAGCTTTCAGCATTCTCTGTGTAATAGGTTATTGTGTGTGTGTGTGTGTGTGTGTGTGATATATGTAAAGATGACACACACCCGAACTGATATATACATTGCAAATGAGAAAGAATATAAACAATCTTACCCATCTTAATTTCATCTGGCATACTTGGCGAGCTTTCAGCATTCTCTGTGTAATAAATATGTTATAGTGTCTCCATGTGTATGTATGTATGGATAATGTGTGTGAGGATACAATATGTAGAAATCACACACACACACACACAAGCTAGTTATGCAAAGATCTATACAGGCTTATATGTGTGTATACTAAACATATATTATAAGATTAACACAAGCACGTTTGCATGCACGCACACAAACACAAATTAACTTACCAGTCTTAGAGTGGTTCACGAGTTTAACTTCAGCATACTCTGTGTCGTAAATTAACCAGTTACCCAAAGACTGATATATGCAACGATCTGTATATGTGTCTCTATCATATATACATATACAGAAGAAAAACAAATCCATAAACGCATGCAAAAGTTAACTCACCGCTCCTGGAGTCATCTGGTTTAACTTCGTTATTTTCTGTGTGATAAAGCCCAGTCAGTTATACAAGGATACATAAAGCCATATATATATAGGTTTATGTGTGTATACGATATATATCTTAAGGGAAGCAATATACACAAAACACGTGCACACACACACAAAAGTATTCAAGCTTACCGGTTTTAGAGCCATCTGCGAGCTTAACTTCACCATTTTGAATTAAACTCAGTTATGCAAAAATTTTATATATAATGTACAAATGTTACATACAATATACATGTAGATATAATGTGTTTAGGCACACAGTCACGCACAAACAAACAAACAAATACAGAAAATAATAATAATAATTTAAAAAAAAAAAACAAAACAAAATAACACTTTCTAACCTAGAGTCATCTCCAAGTTTAGCTTCAGCGTTGTCTGTATGAGAATAAACAAATCAATAGCTTGGTTCATGATAAACATGTGTGGTATAACATTTTAAATCACTCACACACACGCGCACGCACCCACACACATACACAAACATAGAGTTATCAGTGAGTTTTACTTTGTGTATAAATTAAATAAGAAGCTAATCAGTTATGCAAAGATTTATATATAATAATATATAAAGGAAAATAACTGTATGTATATAAATACGGACAATTCATGTATGTCAGCCTTTCTACATGATAAATACACCACGCATGGCATATTTATTATATATTAAAGATAACCACACACACACACACACACAACTTACCAGCCTTAGAGTCATCTGCCAGTGTAGCTTTAGCATTCTCTGTATCATAAATTAAACAAGAGGCTAGTAGTTATACATGTGTATAAATAATATGTGTGTATAAATAATAAAACTGATTACAGCCAAGCAACCATAACTTAATTATGTCCAGCGCATTCATATAATAAATATAAACAACGCATTAAATGTAATGCACACCACATGTAAGCAATGTGCATACACGTGCACATTGCATATATATACACATACATACACAAATGCGTTAGTAGTAGCATATCATGTGTGTGTGTGTGTGTGTGAAATACACATAACTATATATATGGGTACTCTTACCTTGTTGATGTTGTCCATTTCCAGGATTTTCTGCAAATAAAAAGAAAGTAAAATTATTAAGAAAAATATAAGTAAATAGTTCATTTAATCAAACATGTACTTTACTGGTTTCCCTGTCTGAGTCCCAGAACCTCGAGACTCTATATGAAACAAGATAAGATAAGACAAAAATAATGCATTTGTGCGTGCGTGTGTATGTGCGTATGTTTGTGTAAAACATAAAACCATTTAAATGTGTGTGTGTGTGTGTGTGTGTGTGTATATATATATATCATACATAAAGAATATAAATGGGTTATTCCCAAATGTATAAAATGGTATATAATATAAGAAATACACCAAATAAAATCCAAAATACACAAGAAATGGAATAAAATACTTATAACTAATAAATCAAATAAGAGAACCATATAAATAGGAAAAATTAAATAAGAAAACCATATAAATAATAAAAATGTTTACCATCATCGGAAGAAGCATTATCAGAAGAGCCTCCTTCTTTAGTGTGAAACCCTTTAACTTTACCACAATGCTTCCTGTGATTTCTTCTGTGTTTAGCACTTGCGGGTATATCCAGCCGCATCTCCTACATACCCAAGAATCCCCATTTTCCCCTCTTGCTGCTTCTGCTGATCCCCTAATCATCTCTCTTTCTCTCTTCTTCCCCTGCTAAAACCCCTCACTGAAAGACACTAAGTAGCAAGCAGTCAACCATTAACACAGTACATTAAACTATTCAAATACATTTTAAAACTTTTTAAACCATTAAATATACGGGCATCCATCCATACATGATTGTACAAATAAAATTTCACATTATATCCACAAACACTGTATACTTATATTATATTAAATATATGGTGTCCCATCTCTCTCACACACGCGCGGGCTGTAACTATTTATACAAGTTGTGTAAAATAGAGCGGCCGAGATTTAAAGAATCTTATCTAATGGTTCACAACCACCTAAAAATTTGCCACATATACAACGTATATAAAAAGCATACAAAATATACACACACAAAACATACATGAGCGTTTGTATACACACAAAGCATGTTATAATATACCGAAGCATATATCAAATATAGGAAAATTATCAAATTAACCCTCTAGTTTTATATAATTCTCAAATTGTCCCGGTAGTTTTGAAAAATTCTCAAATTAGCCTTGAGTTATTAATCAGTTTTTATAATACACACACTGCAATATATTGTTTAATGCTAATATATAGCATTGCATGTGTGTGGGGGTGTATGTGTGTGTATTATTAAGCTGATTAATAACTATTTGAGAATTTTTTTAAAACTACCGAGAATTTGAAAATTATATAAAACTAGAGGGTCAGTTTGATAATTTCCCTCAAATATACATATACACAAAGTATATACATGAGAAACGCGCATATTGTATTCATATATATACATTGTTTTACTATCTGGCGATCTACAGTATACATATATTTTTTTAAATGTTATAGAATCTTGATAAATCAAGAATTACCAACATTTCTTCCAAGACAAGCACTATGGTTTGATTAAGTTTAATTTGCAAAGGTGGAATAGATGTCTGTGTACACACACACACACGAGTTCAGGTGCACATACGTGTGAAGCACGTAAGCTTATGTGTCATGCTGAACTTCATATATATGACATGTGGCTGTTGAACTTCATAATACACACACACACACACACAGAGAGGCTATACATAAGTACGTATACATATACACAACGTAATTTGATATCTTGCCGTGTGTCTTGATGGAAGTCCGCCTGCTTATTACTTGCGTCGAGGTGCAACTTTAAACTGGCTTCTGTTTATGCAAGTAAAATCTTTCCCTTATCTCTTGGAGCAGTAAAAAACAGACTTATTCAGGCAATACTTAATCAACACACACACACACGCACGCACATCATGTTTTAAATATGTAATATATAATTGAATGGGAAACTTACCTAGTTTTTTCATAGATTTTGGAACTGGACTCGTGTATATATTGCTTATTGTGATGGGGATGTTACGTTGGAGATGTTGAATAGCCTGTCCCCTTTTCGACTAAAAAATGAGGGTTTTTAATATTATATAATATTTATAATCTTATATATTATACTTGGTTATGCATAGACCCGCTACGTATATTATGTGTATATGGAGGTATATCATGAATGGTCTGCCGCAGAAGGGAATGAAGGATGATGCTGATAAGGTATTTATACATATATATATTGTATTAATATGTGTGTGTGTGCGGCGCGCGCCTGCGTTGCTCGTCACACACATATATAATTTTTCTACTTGGTTTATGGCAGATAAGAGTACCCACTTCCACAGTGGATGCCTTGTGTTGAAAATACAAATACATGCCAACCCAATCAACTTGAAATATTACAAGGTAGTTGTAATTTTCATATATATGATATACATGTGTGTAAATTAATGTATATTTACTGTTTATTCTGAATAAATATACCAATCAGATTTGTTATAGTTATGTTATGCATATATATATACACGTGTGTAAAGTAAATGTATATTTATTGAATAAATATACCAATCAGATTTATTATAAATTTACAGCTCAAATTTAACCTTTAATGTTTCAACTTTAACCATTTTATTATACAAAATATATTTACTATTTAAATATATTATATTGTAATTACAACTTACAAAAATCAAACACATTGTATGTTGTACTTATATATAGAGCTACACAAATAAAGTAATATATACAAGTCTGCATCCATATGTTATGTCATGTTCATGTTTATGTTCTCTCTACATAATTAAGTTTATAAACAGCACTCGTGTTAACTACTCAACAAAATGCATGTGTGTAAGTATATATATATATATGTATATATGTATATACATGTAATATGATGGGTCATAAGTTCCATTTCTTTCGAGACAAACATAAACATGGTTTTGATTAAATTTAAATTTGCCAAAGGTTAGTTATAGTTTGACACGACTCATGTATTTAACAGCATGTTTGCTATGGAATGGATGTTTGTACACACATGCATACACACGCACTATGTGTCATGTTGACATGTGAGCATGTTGTTGCTTCATATAATTAAGGAATATACATATAAATATCTTTCAACAATGGCAATATGGTTGCTTGTTTCTATTTCTTGCTTCACTATGCGGAGGGCAACCACAAGAAACGTTAGTATAACACTTCTATCGGATGCTGTGAAAGAGGGTGCAGGTAATTTGAGTAAAATCTATATATATTATAACCATATAGACATCTACACATATTACACGTGTGTGTGTAAGAGAGAGATATTTTGCGGCTTTACGACGATTCTATACGGAGCTTATGAAAATATACATAAATACGTATACATATACAGTATATAGATTGGTATTTTGCAGTGTGTCTTGATGGAAGTCCGCCTGCTTATTACTTGCGTCGGGGTGCAACCTCAAACTGGCTTCTGTTTATGCAAGTAAACTCCTTACATTCAAAATCTTTTCCTTTTATTATTTTATTTTTGGTATTTGAGTATTATTTTTAAGGGGGGAGGTATTTGTTATGGAGATATAGTGCTTGTTTAACACGGAGCACTACTAACCTTGGTTCAAGTACACAGTTTCCCCAAAATTTTACATTGAATTTCGGCGTCTTTACCATTTCTGAGGAGGACAATCCAGGTAGCGTATCAACTAAACATACATTATATATATCATCTTTTAAATATATAATATGTAATATATAATTGAATGGGAAACTTACCTAGTTTTTTTTTATAGATTTCTGGAATTGGAATCACGTATATATTGCCTATTGTGATGGGGGATGTTACGTTGGAGATGTTGAAGAGCCTGTCCCCGTTTCTACTAAAAATGAGGTTTAATATATATATATATATATATATATATTATTATATTATATTTATAATATATTATAATTTTACGTATATGTTATACTTGGTTATGCATAGACTCGCTACCTATATTATAGAGGTTTCAAAATCTGGAAGTATATCATGAATGATCTGCTGCAGAAGGGAATGAAGGATGCTGATAAGGTATTGTATACACACACACACACATATACACGTGTGTGTGTGTGTGTGTATATATATATTTGCTTTAGGTCCTTCTATCTGGCTGTTCAGCAGGTGCAATAGCAACGGCACTTCTATGTAATGACTTTCACGACCTCATACCTCAATCTTCTGTAAAATGCTTAATGGACGGCGGACTCTTGATAGACGTGTACTGAAACTCGTTTTTATTGTTATTATAAGATATTTGTTACTGGTTTTTATATTTACAACAGGCCAGACCTTAATGGAACTTACTCATCCGACCCATTTTCAAAGAGGCTGCCGAGGAGCACCAGATCCGGATTGGTATAGAGAGGGGATATGTTCCAAAGAATGCTGCGTACCAAGTACAATATCATACTTTTTTTATTATATAAGTTTTTAACTTATTTACGTACTTAATTATGTGGTTATATTAGAATAGGTTTATAAAATGGTTTATTTCTTACAGCAACTTTTTCCTCCATATTTCTTGACTTCCATCAAACCACCGTTGTTCCTTTTGAATTCAGCTTACGATACTTGGCAGGTAAGGTTTAATAGGTATGTGTGTTGTGTGTGTGTGTGTGTGAGAGAGAGAGAGAGAGAGAGATAAGATATCTTGTCCTTTCTTTATGGCAGATAAGAAACACTTTACAGTACCCAACTTCACAATGGAGGCCTTGTGTTGAAAATATAACTACATGCCAACCCAATCAACTTGCAATATTACAAGGTAGTTGTAGTTTTCAAGTTATATAATCATATGTGTGGACTCCCTCTACATATACGTGCATGCGTGTATGTATATAGTGCGTACATATACATACAGAAGTACCTTTAAAACTATTATGCACGTTTATGTTTAATAGTATTAAAAGTTAAGCAATAGTGTATGAATTAACTATTACTATTAGCTTAATATAAATCTAATTTGTACACAGGGTTTAGAGAGAGCTTCTTCCGTAGTCTTGAGCCTGCAGTATTTGAGAGAAAAGATTGGGGCATGTTTATCTATTCCTGCTTTCATCATTGCGGGGGTGATGTAACAACTGTGAGAGTTCAAAACATGGTACTATTTAACTGCTATATACGTATATTTCTAAGTTGTACTTGAGCAGAGCATCTTGGGAGCTTTAGGGAACTGGATGTACGAAAGACAAGTAGCTAAAGCAATTGATTTTGTTCCATGGCCAAGCAATCCAACGTGCACAACATATTTTGAAGACACTTGGCTTTAATTAGCTGTTACTAAGTGTTATTTAAGCTCTAACTATAATATGAAACTTAAGTAAGTCTGTTTAACTCACAAAACAAATTTTCTAAGCACGTGTAAATATCTTGATCCAACGGTTGATTTGTACGTACTTATGTATGGAACCAATGTTGCTACACAAGGTTAGTAGAAGAGGTCAATCATCTACATTTGATAACAATGACAGCGATTTGTTTTACATCTGTTCAAAATGATTATATAAACCTTTTACCACCTTAAGTAAGCAAGCTATGTACTTTAGTGGACCTTATAATGATGTATGCATGTATCATGGCAGACAAGATGTTTATAAACACAGCTTCCTACAAACTTCTGATTACTACAAAACTTTAGAAAAAACTAAAATATTTTACAAACTCTGCTTCTCAGAAACTTAGAACATGAACATGTATGAATGGTTGTTGATAAGATGAAAAGGTGTTGAATTAAACTCCAATATTCATTAATCATATATACAGATAATACACAAACTTAAAATTCAAATCATTGAAAGATAGAGGATGCATGTACAGGTGTTTAAGTTTACTTCTCTATATACAACTCCACTCTGATGTTTGTCAAGGTTAACTTCACATAAGTCAAATTTTAGACATTAAAGTCTTGGTCTTGTTGTTGTGTCGTAAAGAAACTTTTAAGTACCTTACATAGTAGAAAAAAAAACAAAAAAAAGAGCTTTGTAGAACTAGATGGTGTATCACCAATTCACAAATGGGGCTTGGCATCCTTACGTTATCCCTTTCTGGTGTTTTTTTTTCACTTTTCTTATATGTACTTACTCGAATGATCTTGATATTCTGCATTCCTTCCGTCAGCAACTCGATAACCCAAATGCGTCCCTTGTTACATGGAATTTGTCTAATCCATGCTCTTCATGGGAGGGAGTCTCATGCCTTGAAGACAGCTTCACAGTCACAAATATTACACTCTCCAAAATGTCTCTCTCAGGTACTCTTTCCCCTTCCATAGGAAACCTCAGAAACCTGAGGTATCTCGACTTGTGGTTGAACGATTTCAGAGGTGCCATACCTGCTGAGATAGGAAACTGTACCAATCTGGAATATCTAGATCTGGACGGTAACCATTTCACAGGAGAAATACCTGTAAGTCTTAGCAATTTAACAAGACTGAAAATACTTCAGCTCCAGGACAACTCCCTTTCAGGAAGAATCCCACCCGAGCTCTTTACTCTTTCAAACCTGGAAATCCTGTATCTGTATAACAATAGCCTCTCTGGTGAGATACCTGTGAACATAGCTCAGCTTCATAAATTCAGTATCTCTTTCTCTCGTATAACAACCTCACTGGAAGCATACCCAAGGACATCGTAAGATTATCCCGGCTTGTGCACCTGACGCTCCAAGGGAACTCACTCAGCGGTGAAATCCCCAGGGAACTCGGAAGAATAGCAGCTTGAAAATCGCTTACATGTCAGACAACATGTTTGAAGGCTCCATTCCATTGGAACTATGTAAGAGCGGCAGTTTAGAAAGAGTACTTGCAAAACAATAAATTGCAAGGTGAAATCCCCATAGAGTTGATTGGGTGTACCACTTTGAAAAGGTTAATGTTGCAGAGCAACAGGCTAACCGGTCGGATTCCCACTCAGGTAGGAATCGCTAGAAACTTAACTTACCTCGATCTCTCCATAACTTGCTAAATGGATCTATTCCAACGACACTCAACATTGCAACAGTGAATTTTAGTTGGAAGTAAATTTGCTGCTGTACAGTGATTTGAAAACAAATTTACTTTGATATTATATGAAAGCAAATCACTGTACGACAGCAAATTTACTTCCAACTGAATTCACTGATTGCAAGAATCTTACATGGTTAGGCCTTCACGACAATGCTCTCTCTGGAGAGCTGCCAAGTGGTCTTGAAGAATTGGAGGTTCTGAACGTCGCAGATAACCGGATTGCAGGAAACCTTCCTCCTCAGTTTGGTAGCGTGAGAATGTTCACTCTGGACCTCAGTGGCAACATGCTACAGGGAGCAATGCCTCAGGTGCTACAACAATTGACAGGTTTGCAACAGCTCTTCTTACAGGACAATCAGATAGAAGGCACTATTCCTAAGTTTCTTGGAAACTTGCAAAGTCTTCGTGAACTGAATATGAGCAATAACGAAGTAAATGGCTCCATCCCAAGCGAGCTAAGTAGCTTAGAGTCATTGACCACCCTCGACCTCAGTAAGAACCAGCTCATTGGTAACATTCCACCTCAGCTTGCAGTTTTGACTAAGTTGGAATATTTGGATTTGTCACAGAACCAGCTCTCTGGTGGCATTCCTTCTCAGCTTGGACAGCTTGTAAGCTTGACTTACGTGAACTTGTCCTATAATAACTTAACAGGACCAGTACCTGAAGCTTGGAGCAAATTCAGTAGTTCGTCTTTTTTGGGGCTGGGTAACAAAAGTTGCACAACAAATTGCAATGGAGGAACTTCCTCTACAGTCATTGTGATAATCTGTGTTACTGTAGTGTGCGGGATCTGTCTTATAACTGCAGTAGCTTTTCTCCTGTGGCGGAAATGCAGAGCTTATCCTTCCGTGGAGAATCAAGTCTGCAACAAGCTCTTGCTAGATGACATTCTAACCGTAACTGGTGGATTAAGTCCCGACCATGTGGTTGGAGAAGGTGGACAGTGTACAAGGCAACAACGGAGTCTGGAGTTACTTATGCTGTGAAGAGGATCAGAAACGGATCTGAAGACGTCATCAAAAAGCTTCATGAAAGAATGGGAAACCGCTGGACAAGTGAGACACAGGAACATTTTTAAAGCCCCTTGGCTTTTACAGGCATCGTGAGTCTGCTTTGTTGGTTTATGACTTCTTGCCTAAGGGAAGCCCGGCGACTATGAATAAGGAATAAGGAACCGATTCCATGGGATGTGCGGTACAATATAGCTTTGGGAAGTGCATATGGTCTAGCTTACTTGCATTACGATTGTGTGCCTAAGATACTGCATAGAGACATCAAGCCCAACAACATTCTACTCACAAACGATATGGTTCCTAAGATAGCAGACTTTGGACTTGCAAAACTCGTAGAAAAGCAAATGGAATCCAAGTCTGTGTCTGGTATTGCAGGGTCATATGGATACATTGCTCCTGGTAAGTTCATTTAAACATTTAATTAAAACCTCATTAATGCCTGTTTTTTCCAGAGTATGCTTACACTATGAAAGTGAACGAAAAGAGTGATGTATATAGCTTTGGAGTGGTACTCCTGGAGTTGCTCATTAGGAAAACCCCACTGGATCCCTTTTTCATGGAAAGGGGAGAGGGCATGTCGTCTTGGGCAACTAGGAATCCAGTGGAAGATGTAGTTGATGAATCGCTGTGGGACAAGGCGTCTGTGGAGGAGAAGCAGCAAATAGCTGTGGTTTTGAAGATTGGCTTGTTTTGTACTCATAGCAACCCTTCTGCAAGACCAACCATGCTAGAAGTTGTAGAGATGCTGCAAAGAGTGAAAAGTTTATGTTCATAGGACATACATATACAAAGTATAACAATCACCTTTAGTTGTATGTGGTATTTCTTCTTAACACACACACACACACTCAAAGCATCATCCACGTAACAACAACAAGTCCACTTTTAATGAAAACATGTAAAGCTGGATGTCATATTTCTTGTCTGAAGTTTCTGCGAATCTCTAGTGAACATGCCGTGAGCAATACTAATTTGCATCAAAGACTTAAAAGAGTTTTGGATGGACTCGGCCATACTTCGAAAAGAAACCTTTGAAAGTTTATCACGAGATATGAAACTTCTGTGACAACTTTTCTTTAAACTTGCACATAGTAGACTAGCTGGTGTTCAAGATGTATGTGTGTGTGTCACACACACGCGCACGCACGCACACAAAAGACAATATTAACTTTATGAAGACATTCTGTATAGAGTTTGTGTTATACATACATAGGGAAATCAAGACTAGAGTGGCAAATACGCGTAACGATGACTATAGTCACAGTTGACAAAATGCAAGTCATAGACATTGTTGAAGTTTTCATAAGAAGTTTTGAATGTCAACTTCTAACATTTTCCAAGAAGCAGCAAAATATATAATTTACAGCCATATCCATACAAACTCCTGCCTTAAACTTTAGGCAAGCCTTAACATGTAAGACAGATTTCTTGTGTCATGAAGTTTCCGTGCATTTAGAAGCTTTTAGTAAACTTCAGGACGCGTAGATGACGTATAAGTGTGACTAAGTCCACACCAAAGAACCATATATATATATATGCGCACATCCATATATACAAGAGACTTTGGAATAATGAGCTTTAAGTTTGTGCTTACTGTTCTCTTCTGCATTTTGTGTTTATGGCAAGGTACTTGGTTAATTGAATCCCATGTGTATGTATCTTTCTTATTGCTTAACAGGCATCAAACATGTGGAAGGCATTAGATTGGAGCGGTTGCTGATACCTGTACCTCGTGTGGCCATGGGTCAGTTCACGTTGTTTTGTTATTGTTGGCATTTTTAACTAAAACACTTTGTCAGCTCAATGTAATCCAGCATGGAGCTGTGCAGGGCAAGGGAACACTCTCCATAAACACTTCATTATGTATGTTAATCGAGATTTAATTTGTATCATTTCAATTATTCTTTAGGCGGGTCTACCGAATATAACTAGTACTCTCGAGAAATGAGCTATCTTTGATTTTATATCTATAATGATCAGATTTTCGTGTTTGCAATGAGTTATTCACTTTTCTTAAACTACACTTTAATGTTTATGTATATGTTTTCCTGCTAGTTTGATTTGATGAACGTTCCCGAAGCGGCCAAGGTTTGTGTGTGTAGATATGTACGTGTAATACTGATATATGCATACAAATATGTTAAACAAGGTCGTGAAGCAATTGAGCTATTTAAACAAATGGATATTGAGCCAGATGAAGTGACTTTTCTCTACATCTGTGGATATTGAACAAAGGGAGAAAGCTTCACAAGCGTGCTGCAGACATGGGATTAGATAAAAATGTGCTCCTTGGCAACCTTCTTATTAGGTTGTGTGTGTGTGTGTGTGTGTGTGAGGAGAGAGAGAGAGAGAGCATGTAAATAACAACACGTGTATGTTACGTCTATTACTATATACAAGGGGATACATCTAAATATATGACCTCCTAGGTATGTTCGTCTACTGTACTAGCACAAGCTCGTGTGTGTGTGTGTACATGTGTGAGATATTTATTTGATTGATATTTTAGGTTTTATGGGAAGCTTGATGGAGGACTGGAAGATGCGAAGTATGTTTTTTACAAAATACGTGAAAAAGATGTTGGTTCATGGAATGCACTTATCGCAGCATATGCCGGAGCTGGTCATCCAAGAGAAGCCTTGAGGTAGTACTACATTTCACAGGCACACACATGCATACATAATATAATGTCTCTTATTATATAAGTGTGTGTGTGTGTGTGAGAGAGAGAGAGAGGATGTCAATGTACTAATATGAATCATAATTACCTCTTTCACAAAATGGACTTGGAAGGTGTCAAGGCAGATCATAGGCGCTTGTACCCAGCTTGAAACAGTTGTTGAAGGTAAATGCATGTATTTACGCACCCACACAGAGAGACACCATACATTTTTAGGTGAAAATCTCCACCGTCCATGCAAAAACATGGGAAGTTTTCGCGTTTTGGGATGGTAAGAGAGATTTCCGAGCGTAATAATCTGTGTGTATCTATACATTAATATACATCACACACACATACATATATGTGTATGCATCTGATACCTAGGAACACACACAGTACAAATATATAAGCTCCACTAACGTGTGTATATATATATGCAACATACTTTTTGTTTTTGTTGTGTGGAATGCTATGCTTGTGGCCTATGCAAGATCTGGGAATATCAATGAGGTACTGGGAATATTCTATAGAATCTGTTTGGAAGGAATCGGTTACGATGACACAACTTTCAATCGCGAGACTCTTCCATGTACACTGTTCTGTCCAATATGCATGTTCTTTAGGTAAAGTCTCCCACCCACACACACATTAACACACACGCACACAGAGTGTATATTGTCTACTCAATTACTTGATATTTTAAACTGCAAGATTAACGGTGGTAACAAGAAAAGAAGTATATATATGTACTTTTATAGAATTTTATTTTTAAAAGTACATAACTCCAAACCAATTAAACATATATATTGTAGTATGATATAATTATTTAATATGATGGCAATTTATACTTATTTCATTTCATTTGCTATAATTAAATATATATTTATATTTTCTAAAACATAATAAAATAATAACAAGAATATTTAATTAATTTTGAAACTGCCGTTTTTTTTGTTTAAATAAAAATATATATTAAACATTGTTAGAAATATGTTTAAATAGATTTTGTTTCATTTCTAATTACTTTTTACATTGTTATAATATATAATTACTAAAATTTAAAATATTAATATTAATATTAAAATTATTTATATGTTTTGATTATTTATTAAGTTTCCAAGGTTCAACAATAGTTATCGTGTGTGCATCTTGTTTACAAGAGTTTGGGATTTTATTTGAAGTTATCACTTTGAAGTGTTGAAGTTTATAAAGGAAATAAAAAATTTATTTAAAAGTTAAAATACATATTTTTAAATACCTAAATATATCAGACCTAGGTGGGTTTTTTTCTTTTTTAAAATTGGGTACAGGGCCATGAGGTAATTTTGTAATGGACTTTTATATTTTTACTTTTTGTTCTAAGAGGGATTCAAATTTTGAATAGTTATAACCATAGGTGAGATTCAGATTTTCAATGGATATCAGTGTAAATGAAGTAAAAGATGAGAGAGAGAGACCAATTGTTTATATATAATAAAACTTAGATATGGATTTAAAAGAATGAACTATTTTTATAAATGATAATAATTTTAGAGATAAAATAGTTTTTTAAAAATTGTTAAAATCAAGGTTGGGATGGTTTGTATTATATATTTACATAGTTTTATTAAGGTATATTTATAAATTTGTAAGGTTTCGTAGATAAAGTGTTTATTGAAAGTCAATGCACCCGTGTGACATATAGGGTCGCTCCTTTGTGTAAATAAGAGAAATGTTAAGGGTATAAGTATAATTTTCTCTTAAAGTATTATCATTTAATATTATATAATATTTGCATTTTGAAAGTAAAGCATACTATAGAAAGAGAAATTATATTATATATACATTTATTTATAAATACACGAAAATAATTAGTAATCGTAAGTTATAATAAATTAAATTATAATTTTACAAGTTAAATATTATTAATTATAAATATTAAAATACTTGTGAAGAATATATATATATTTAAATTTGTATAAATATATTCAAAATTAGCTTATTATTTTATTACGTAGCTCACTGATATATATATATATATTATATATATAATATATATATATATATATTATGAATATGAAGCATAACCAAGTTTCTTTAATTTAAATAGTTAATAAGGATATTCAAAAATTAAAGCATTTATGATATATTAATATATTAGAGCAAATATATATATAAACACAAAAATATACATGATATATTTGCATGTGTATAAGAGAATATTTAAACATTATTATTTAATAATACACAAGTAATTAAGAAGTAAAAATATACATGAAAAATAATAAATATTAGAAGACTATATATTTCTAAATTTATATGATAAAGGGATCAATTTTTAAAACCATTGAGATGGCAGACACTATAGAAAATGCATGCTTGATAAGTCTAGCCCCACTGTTTTCCTGCTTGAGAGATCCTCACCTGTGTGTGTGTGTGTGTGTGTGGTGCCGTTGTTTCTTGAGTCTTTTAGGTGCATAAAGAAATTCTTAAAACTTCAGATGGGTTTTCGACGACCCAATCATGTTTTTCAAGCGGAAGAAAGACCTTTACACATATAGTATTTCATTTTCTACTGAGCAATGTCTACAAAGCAAAAATGACATAAGATGCTTATTAAAATGCATTAAGCTGTTAATAAAAAGAGGATTGGCAAAAACCGGCTTTACAACGGGCTTTTCGCATATTCCCGAATATCCAGGAATATTCTATCAAATAAACGGGATTATCTTTAACTTTCAATATAAAATGCCGACCAACAAGTGAAAAACGCTAATTATTTGCCGACTAGACTTTACTATACCGACTACTTAAAAGGTCGCAGGTTCGACATTGCGCTTGCAATCAACCAATAACCGATGCACTTCTGCTGGAGTAAGGGTCCGCCTCTGTAAGAAGTAAGTAATCGTTGGGTCCAATCCAAGAACATGAGTGTACACAAAATACATGTGTTGGCAGGGGCTCCAGTTCTTGGCTTTCTGAAAAGTTGCACAAGTGCATGACGGAACAGTAGAAATTGTTACCTTAGCAGATTGCATGCCTGCAGAGACAATGAAGGCCTCAGTCTTCCCTCTTTGAACCACCTCCACGTTGTTGATCCGACCTTGAAGAATCTTTGCCTGGTTGTAATGTTTCTCATGTTCCTTGGACATTCTTGTTGGTGTTCGCACACTCCGTCCATGGTATGTTGGTACTCTATGTGCTCCCTCTCCTCTTGGTGGTGATGGTGTTCGATCCATTCGGCTACTACTGTCGTCTACCATTTCTTCAAATCCCTCCAACTTGAATCCTGCTTTCAGAAGAGCTTCAACCTCATTTGCATTCAAGTTTGTTCCTTTTTGAACTGGCCAAACCTCTGGAACTTCTGGAATACTCTCAGGAGGAATCCCTGCATATGGTCGTCTGAAGCAACAAGAATCGCGTGGGCAGAACCATAACATCTGATGAGTGAACTCAATGTTCCCAAATGCATTTGTATATTGCCGTCTACCGTGAAATCCTGGTGCCGGTACACGATGTGGATATCCTATGGGTCTGCCACACTTGCTGTTACCGTCCTGAGTGAGACCTAGACATTTCACCTGACTTGCCTCCCCAATGCGTCTGATGGCCCACTGAGTCATCAACGTCTCTCTTTCAGTGACATTGACATCTTGAAACTTGAGTTTTTTCCTGCGTGCATTTGGGATGACTTGTTCTGCATATTGTGTGTCATGTCTATGTGTACGAAGTGCATCAATCCCATGGTCCCCAGTTGACGGTTGACGAACGGTTCGAACACGAACATTTGTTGTAGAGGCAAACTCTGGACTTGCAAGATGCTCTTCATCACTAACAAGATTTGCAAAAGTTGTTGGAGACACTGATTTTCCCGCTGAAAGTTTCTGCTGTGCACGTTTCAGAAGAGTTTCCATGGAAGGACCTGTGGCCTGAATATCTCCCTTCAAATGATGCCTTGACCTTTGCACTTTGGAAAACAGCATCTGTTAAATCTAACATTGTTGCCTCCAACAAAGGAACACGCTTCGTCAGCCTTGCTCTTCGTGCTCTTGCATGAACAACTTCGGAGTTGTTAGTGGTAGGCACATTCGCAACACCATCTTCTGTCAAGTCAATTATCTCTGTCATGGAAATATGATCTTCATGTCTTGCCCACCATGACAGCCATGTTTGCAAAGCGCTAACGTTACTGGACCTGCCTTCCCAAAATGACTCCAACATTACTCGTCGTTCCAACTTATCTTGGTTGGTTAGTGCTGCAGGCCATGAGCGTGCAAGGTTCATGTGCTCCTCCCTGTGTTCCTCAAGTATCCACTTCTTTGTAACTTGACGCACTGACTGCATGTAATGGAACAAACAACTCCTTTCTCTTCCTCTCATCTTTGACCCATTGTTGAAAACTTGACGCAATGCTAACCAAATTGCACCTGACTCATCTGACATGAACCCCGCAAAGTTCACATTATGAAGTCCTTGCTTGCTGCACACTTGAAGCATAGTGTTCAAAAATTTGATCACCGCCACACTATCCTCCCTGATCATGTCACCATAAGCAAGTGTCACCATCGACCTTAAACTACACAAACATAAGTGCATTATATTAGTAAGTATTTTAAAACATAGATATGTTAATACTTACAATGGATCATAGAGATGTATTCCCAGTGTACACCAATCATCAATACGATATGTGTGGTCTAGCACCACCCACTGCTGTTCGAGATCACCTCCAGATTGACACCTTCTAATGTAGTCTATTCCGGATCCTGGGCCGGCAACGTCATTTTGAAGATTAAAGGCTGCTCTTCAGCTCCGTTGAGGTCCATTCCGGGTATGTGGATAACATGTATGAATGGGATTGATAGCTTCTTCTTTAACTGCAGAAGTCCTTCGTAACCTTCTTTGAAACGAGTGTCTCTTGTTCTAGCCTGAGATATCCATTCTCTTGTTCTACATTGGAAAGGTTAAGCATCTCCAAAAGGAAATAATAATTTTTTTGCTTACCGGCGGTGATTTGTGAGTGGTAGTAGATCTGACAGAACCTTGTCGTATGATACATCTCCAGAATCTGTTACCAGTTTTTCCAAAATTATATTGCGTGCTGCTTGAAACTCTATGACACGTTGATTAGTTCTTGGGGTTGCAGCGACTGCTTTGTTGATTGTCTCCTTAGCTCTGTCTTTAGAGACCATGGATTCGGGTGGTCTACGTGGGTGTTGATGTTCTCCAAGATGGATGAAAAGCCTCGTGCATGTGATATCATCTGGAATTATGTAATATGCAACAACGGAGCATGTCTGCACTAGAAGGGGCTCATTGTTGCAATGCACACACTTCATTCCAAGCACTCTACCATCTGAAGATAACTGGACTTTATCAATGGTGCCCTTAAATTGGCAGTCATTTGCTTTCTTACTGAAGCTGATGAACGGACATGTTTCCTTTACGCATTTCATGTGGCCAATACATGAACTGCGACTAACACGAGCTGGAACATTCCAATGTGTTGTGCAGCGTTGAGTCCAGTAATCACACCCATCCTTCCTATTCATCCCTTTGTACTTGTCCTTCATTGTTTCGTGTGCTGGCAACTCGTAAATCACATTTCCGTTGCAATCTTCTGGGACCTCAGCAACTTGCTGAATCGATGACGAGACCACCAGTTGCTTCCCAATCCTACATCTCTGACTATTGCGAAGTATTGTTACCATAGAATTGTCCCGATCTGTTGTCTCCAACCGGAATAGCGGTCCTTTGGAAGGAAGAAGTGTGTAATACACAAAACTGCTAGCTCTTGCCCCTTCTGGTTCTACCTCAACATTCGCAGCATCTCCACCAACAACAGACATCAAATGCAGCACTTTAAAAGATTGCCAAGGTGGAATGTCAAATGCAGACCTGAGATCTGTTTCAAAGACAAATGCAATACCATCTTCATCTGCAGGGAAGTCCTTGTCAACACCATTGTAGCTGATTCTTGCCATGTAGCAAAAATGGAACAAACAAAAGTTAAAATTCAAAGACAATGAACATATTACACACGATGGTTAATGTGTTTGTAGTCGTGAGGCAATCATTTCATTGACAAATATTAAAAATAATATTAATTGCGTGCGTCTGGGTAGAAGAGTGAAATTAATTTACTGCGTCTGGGTAGGTTTTTTGTAAATTAAAAAGTTTTACTATGTACAAGTGGCGATCATGCATGCAATATGTTTACAGAAATTAGGTTGGTTTTTAATTGATTTAGGGCGGCTAGGGTTTTGCAATTAGGGCGGCTAGGGCAGAGGGCGGCTAGGTTTTCGTGGAGCAGGGCGCATTTGGGGGCATAGCGTGGAGCAAGTGTGGCTCCAGGGATTAATCACAATAGGCTTCCATTGAGGGGGTGAGTATTTTCTGATTTCTTCATGATCTGCTCATGATCTTTTCATGATCTGTTCATCTTTTTACATCTCTTCACAGTTGCAAGAAATCCGAGTCCTGCCGACTCGGACTGACTTCGTTGTCCGTCCCAGTCGGCAGGCCGACTGGGGTGGACTGTTCCAGATCCAGTCAACATTTTGACCGGGGTTGACTGTTCCAGCCCCAGTCAGCATTTTGACTAGGGTTGACTGTTCTAGTCCCACCTAGCATTTTGACTGGGCCTTGCTTCGTTCCCAGTCCCAGACTGGGCCTCCCTTTGTTGCCAGTCCCAGTCGGCATGCCGACTGGGCCTCCCTTTGTTGCCAGCCCAGTCGGCATGCCGACTGGGACTCCCTTTGATGCCAGTCCCAGTCGGCATGCCGACTGGGCCTCCCTTTTGCCAGCCCAGTCGGCATGCCGACTGGGACTCCCTTTGATGCCAGCCCAGTCGGCATGCCGACTGGGACTCCCTTTGATGCCAGCCCAGTCGGCATGCCGACTGGGACTTACAGCAACTGCTCTCTCAGTCGGCACGCCGACTGTGAGGGCTAGTATGTTTTTTTAATTTTTATTAAACATCTTTGAACATTTATTACAGTTTTTTGTTAAACCTTATTGCTTTTGTAGATGCGCTCTTCACAACGTTTACAAGAAAAGAAGATGAAGGAGCCTACTGAGAGAGAAGCAGAAGCTAGAGCTGCAATTCAGAGAGGGCGTCGGGGTCGTGGGAGAGGAAGTAGGAAGCTGGCTGTGGTTCAGGAACAAGGACCTTCAAGTGATGCTCCAGTTGAACAGGCAAGCCAGCAGGACTGGTCAGGAGAGCAAGAGGATGTAGTTCAACCCCAACAAGAACAATCAGACTTTGTTGAAGAAGTTGAGGATGATGTCTTACCACAGGAGACACAGGAGCAGACAGAAGGCACACAAGCCTCATGCGCAGTGACTTTGTCGAGTGACGAAGAGGATGAACCCAAGAGAAGAAGAGACGACGCAAAGCTGCTGGAGATTCAGAGGCTGCTAAGAAGAAGAAGAAGGGAAAGCAGAAGTGCCAGATAATGAGGAAGTTTACAACATTGCAGCCAGCATGCATTCGGAGAGTGCAGTGCGTCTTCTCGCGAAGATCACAATCCGAGAATATGGAGAGGCACCGGATGTCCCTATTTGCCGAATTCTGGGAAATGAGCAGGTGCGGAGAGTCAATCCAGCGGATCTGGAATCTTTGACTAGGAGTTTCAAGAAGGCAGTTGGTTATTTGCGCAACACCACTCAGTTCATCCTTCAAGTTGGGGACCCCATGACAGATGCAGATCTGGCAGCATTGAGAAGCGATGAAGCGATGTATGCTCAGCATTTGGCTTTTGAGGAGGAGCTTCAGTCGACATGTTCCGGCAATGGGCACCAATGCTTTCGATGAAGAAGTTCATCTGTTGGGATGGTAATCACAGGCTAAAGGTGCTTCAGAAGCTGTACACAGAAGACACGGAAGATAAAATCAGTGGGCAGTGAGAGTGCGTTCAGGCTTCATCCGTGCTGGGGTCATGGATAATCTTCAGCTTGTGACAATGTTTCAGCAAATTAATAGGTAAACATAGTGACCTCTAGATCATAGGATTAACTAACTTCGAGATTTTCAAATATGCAGTTCCTCCGCAACGGCAGTGCAAACCACACTGCCACATCTTCTGCTATCTGTGAAGACATGTTGCACCAGTGAGGAGGGCACAGCGAAGATCTTGGCCAGGCTCAGTGACAAGGAACGAGATGACATAAGAAAGTGGAAGGAAAGCGCGCTGGACAACAAGCTTGGCATCCACTTCCGAATTTGATCTGTGCAAAGATTTTTTTGAGGTACCACGTCTCACACTTATATTACTTAGTTGATTACGTCTGTGAATTACAGAGTGAGATTGAGGATGATCTTGAGAAGGCTGCAAGGGCATCCAAAGGCAACAAATACCAGGAGCAACAACAGGTCTACATTAAGCATGACAAGCGCATGATGAAGATCTTAGCCATCATCGATCCTGCATTGGGTGAAGAGTGGTTCGACAAGGTGACCCAAATCACATGGAAACAATGCAGATGGATGGGGTTGGAAAAGCTGTACGCGCTTTCAAGGGCGAGAATTCCAAACGAGACGAGAATCATGTACTTCAATAAACTGGTACGTCTCGATCTGAAGAGAGAGCAAGAGACACTTGGATTGCCGGGTGTTCAGGATAAGGAGTGGATAAGGTGGTTTACTATCGATTTGTATTGGCGGCAATCAGAGAGGAGGCAGTACAGATTCTCACGGGACTCATCGAGGATGGCGAGTGGAGCAGGCCGGTTACAGATTTCACGACTTGGTACGATGAAGTGCGGGTAAAATGCAAGAACGTGATGTTCCAGCCATTCCATGAGTGTGTGAAGTTCACTTACTCCATAGAGCCGAAAGAGTTCCTCGAACACGAAGAGACAGCAAGAAGGATGATTTGGAGGTAAGGATGATCTTCTTGACATTGTTACATTCTGACACTACTATATGTTCATTACAGGTATGTCGCAGCGAGAAAGGTGCCTCACACACAGACTATGGTATTCTGGTCAGATTACATGGAAGCACCACACATGTGGTCGAAGACAAGATCTGGCCTGACAGAGTTCGAGCGTGTACACGTACCGTTCTGGCTTGATTATCCACCTGGGCAACCACCAACATGGGAGAAGGATCTCTACAATGAACACTCAAAAGATCTCCCATGCATCTCATGGGATCCGGCAGAGGTCGACTTCATTAAGAAGACAAAGGCCAAGGCAAAGCGGCGTCAGCCTGTGCAGCAGTCAAAGAAGACCTCAGATACAGTAGCTGGCACCTCCACTACTCGCGATCCAGCTGCCTTCTTCAATTTATCTGAAGTGCTACCATCGCAGGGAACCATGGACATCAAGGATGACTTGGTCACATTCGTCCCTTCACTTGCTACAACTCGAGGTGATAATTTCTTGGCGATTGATGACATCGAGGAGATGCAACAGGCCGTGCTCACGGATGAGAAGGAAGAGGAGGTTCCTGACGCTAGACTGGTTCCTTATAGAAAAGTTCAGACACAGGTGGCCAGGTACCATACAGCTGACAGCCAGACTCGCTACCAGCATATTGCGGGAGAATATGGTTTCAACTTGGTGATCTTCGACCTTCCAAATGGGACCTTGCCAGGAAATACAACGAGTGATACGCCATACCTCTACCTTGATCCAGTGAAGTTCGATGAAGCACTCCAGTTTGCAGGTATGCATATGGCTGCAAATGGTTGGTTGGTTGTGTTTGCTGCAGCAAACACCTGGGATCAAGTTGTCCGAGCTGCAAGTGTGGTGGACCTTCAACTTGCTGCAACGTACTACATCTACAGAGGGCGTGGTTGGGGCTACCGCAACAAGATGAAGGTACTTTTTTCTTTATTCATGAAGTTCATTAATGATTTTTGATGTTTTAACAGGAGAGCATCCTGCTCCTTCTTGTCTTCCAAGATGCATCTAGAGGATTGCGCGATAATCCGCTGCGTTTGTCATCAACAATTCTTGTTGATAATCCTGAGCGGTTCCAAGAACCATGGTAGGCATTTCATTTCAACAATTAAGTATTTACCATTATCTTCACATGCAGGATGGACTACCAACCGAAGAGCACTCGATTGATGCAGCTCGTGATAGAACGACTCACCCGGCCAGGTGATCTTATCTGGGATATAGGCAGTGGTACGGGGTCCTCAATGCTTGCAGCTATCGAGCTGGGGAGAAACATTGTTGGGACTGAGAAGAACCCTGAGCTCGGGAGAATTGCTATGAACAGGATTAAAGAGAACATCCAGCCAGAGGAAATCCCAACCCAACCAATAGCGACGTCAAGTAGGACCAAGGATTGGCGTTCTGTGTTTTTTAAAGTACCGGGAACACGAAAATACTTTGACTAAAAAACTTTGATTAAGAACTTTTGTGTTTTCTTTAATATTTTTTTTTAAAAAATCCACATGGATGGTATATTCAAATAATATTCTATTTTTCAAATTATATAGCCATGTTAACATTATTTTATTCCACATTTTTATTTTTTTGCCACGTTAACATTATTTTATCACATCTTTATTTTACCACATTAGCATTTTGTTTTTAAATTTTACCACATCAACACTTTTTTTTTAACATACATTTGATAATTAAATTAGCAACTTAGCAAAGCCTATGTATATAATTAATCATTGTTGTCGTAGTATCATTATTCTACATTTCTAGATTCCCAAGCATATTTTCCCTTTAAAGTTACCTCCCCAGCATGAACTCACCAACGCTAGCTCTAGATGCAATCCCTCACCATTCGATTGTGGTATCTCAGCTACCTCCCGTTCACCTGAATAAATATATTTATTATAAATGCATGTATATGAGAAAGATAAGATATAACATTAATAAATAACCATAGATATATGAAATGCCATATCTTAAGAGAATTATATTTTAACAAGTGTTATCCATACCCATTTTTAGCTACACAGTGCATACATGTGTGCGTGTTGCGTGTGTGTGTGTGAGGGAGAGAGAGAAAGAGAAGAGAGATAGAGGAGAGAGGGGAGAGGAGAGAATAATTTACCAGATCATAAATATAAATATCCCCATTGTAGGAGCCCATGTAATACAGTGCTAGAGGATAAAAAATTTAAGAATTTGATTAAATAAAATAAATTAAATTTGATTAATTAATAAGTAAAATAAAAAAATTGTCTCTTTGCGTGTGTGTGTGTTTACCTTGCAACAGGGGAGAAATAGCATCTAATCAACGTTTGTAAAACCTTATGCCCTCTATATACATCAAAGATTCATCACGAAGGTGTCTTCTCGTGCATAAATGCTATGAGACTCTCATTTATCTGTAGTCCCATCTAAAAGTGGGCACCAGATTGCTTCACAAACCTGTTATATGAGTTAGTATCACACACACACACACACTTATGGATTCACCATCACTTATTCTATTCCACACTTCCTCTTCATCATCACATAATCCCATTCTGGGTTGTGTAATTTTACCACCATCTGTAATTATTCAGTAAGGATGCACTTGCTGTTAAACGCTTTCGTCTCGTTCTCTTTCATCTGATTCGAAATGTCTTCCATTGGAATCCTTGACATGACTGTAGCCTGCAGTGTAAGTTGAAGACTCAGAACAGGAAACTCAAGTCTCACAATGCTGCTCCTCCTTAATCCACTCTGTCATGCCCTCGCTGTTGGCTATATCCTTAGAAGAGCCAAGATTTGAACCCCAACCAGTTGACACTTCTCCGAAAAAAAAAATTTGCCCACCGCCCTTAGGGCCACGTAATAATTTTAGCTGGCAGTAAAATGCTTAACATAATGCCATGTCATCATTGATTCATGCCACATATGCAAATAATCTTTGTAAATGTTGTTTGTGATAATTTTAAAGGTATATTACGTATATTCATGTGTTTTTTGAAGTTTTTTAAAGTTTTCTTCTTATTAAGAACATGTTTTTGTAAATTCACGATGTTCTTGTGTTCCAAGAGTTTTTTACCTTTGGCAAAAACCCTGAGTAGGACTGGTGGTTCACGAATTGCAGCATTGTTCAATCGTAAGAAGAAGTGACAAGTGTTGAATTGTACTCTTTGGTGTTGAAATAAAACTTTAATAATACAGTATAAACATGGTTATGATTGTTGAATTGTACTCTTTGGTGTTGAATATAAAACTTTAATAATACAGTATAAACATGGTTATGATTTAAATATTTTTTGTTGTTAATTGCCGACTGAGCCAAAATCCTAAATTCTAAGAATATTTAAGAATATTCTAAGAATATTCTGGTAGATTCTTTAGAATATTCTGGGTCCAAAAGCCCGGAAGCCCGAAAGCCCGGAAAGCCCTCTTTTTGTCGGGACTCTTTAATAAAAGAGCGTGATTCCTTCACCAGTTAGTCATTACGTACCTATGTTATCCCAATTTAATTCGATAGGTAAACTTTTTTTCATGTGTGTATTTAGCATAACACAGAGAACGATGTTCAGGCATTGGAGGCACTATATTTAATACACCAACCTTGGAATAAGTGACTAAAACTGAAGCTACTTTAGCACGGTTTGAGGAGTGAAACAAGCTGGAACATTCTCAGATTGTGCATTGGAGTGACCCTTTTACAGTGTATCGGAATAGTGTGTGTGTGTGTGTGAACTCCTTGGGCCATCCTTCGCTAGTTTCCTGCTGAAAAGGTCCTTAAGTGTGCCAAGAACTATATGGATTCACATGTGTGTGCATGTGTTGCGTTCTATGGTTTGTTGTGTATAAATAGTGCAAGTAAGCCTAATTGGCATAATCAGGACAGATATGTATAATTAGAAATGTACATATGATAACCTTGAGAGATTACCACTTTGGTAATAGCTGCTTCTTTGAATTGTTAACACATACTTGATTCATGAGTTTTGATAAACTGCATTAGTTTGTTTTTCAAATTTCACTTTGTATTTCCATATAAATTTCCATCGTTTATAATGGCTAGCGTGTGTTTGGTGAATATAAAAAACAATCATTTACACATATCTTGAAGTTTTTCACAACCTTGCCCTTTTTGTGTGTATTTTAAATATAAAAGTTCACAGATGGCCCCTGAGCCATCATGATGTAAATAAAACACTATCTACACCTTTCATTTCTATACATTCTTTCTGTGGAAACTGCCTTTGTTGTATTTTGAAAATCTAACCAGGTAAGGATTTGCATCTTGACCGTGTGTCTATAACCTGTGGCATTCATAATACATTTTAAATTTATTATTATTTAAGATTAATAAAAACAAGCCTGCGGATAAGTGTGGTAACATCACTAAGGTAGACTGGAAGCTGTAAAGCTGCCTCAGGGAGAGAGCAAGAGGAAACGAGGCGCTTTCTGAGCTTGAAACAAGCACTAGTTACATGTTACATACAGATTATGTAATCTTAATTAAGTTAAAATTAACCATTAATAAACTAAAAACACTATGTACATAAATATTTTATTCTAATCAGTTTTAAAATCTTAATCAAAATAAATTGATGAGTTTAACTTAATACTAAGATTGAGCTTTTTAATTGCTGCAATGAGCTGACACTTGGGGATATGCTTAGTCCTGAAGCCAAGAACTGAAGGTTGCTTGAGATTGCTAATTCAAGTTGAGTCTCTTTATATAATTTATATAAATGTGTACGAGTACACCTCTAAGAGAGAGATGTACAATATCTACAAACACAAGTTTTATACAGAGTATACATAAAAACTGACATATACACGTTTAATTGGTTTTCATATAAATATGAGACATACCTCCACTGTATATGATAGTGAAGACTATCTACATACGATATCTACAATGCACAATCACATGAAACAGGTAAACTCCAGCTTGGAATGCACAAAATGAATATTCACTTGTGCAGACTTTAACGAGTATGAGCTTTCACCTTTGAATACATTTGCCACCAGGTTGGGTTTCCTCTGTGTGTGTGTGTGTGTGTGTGTGAAGAGAGAGAGAGAGAGAGAGAGAGCCATTGTTCAATGACTGATCTAAATAGACAGTATGGAAAAAATACCAAGAATCCTGTGTGTGTGTCTGTGTGATGTTTCTTGAAGAAGCTTTTTAGGTGCAAAAGATATATTCTTAAAACTTCAGATAACTGGATTTTATCAAGGGACGTAATTGCCCTTAGACCATTAAGAGATATTATATGTTTCTTAAGATATGTCATTTTCTTTTGAGCACGTCTACAAAGCAAAAATGTGATATTCCCTCATGAGAAATTAATATTATAATGATCAGGTTTTCGTGTTTGCATGGATAAGGTGTCTCTTACTTAGTTATACTTCAAGTATTAATGTTTATTGATGTATTTACACATTTCATCTGTGTATTTAGAACCTTGGGATAAGTGAAGCTACTTCAGCACTGTTGAGGAGTGAAAACAAGTTGGAGCATTCTCAGATTTTTGCATTGGAGTGACCTCTTTACAGTGTATCGGAGTATCGTGAGCGTGTGTGAACTCCTTGAGCCCAATCTTGAGCTAGCATGTCCAACGAGTCTCACGAGCCTGGCTAGTTTCCTGCTAAATAGCTTCCTTAAGTGCACCAAGTATATGGATTCACATGTGTGGGTGTCTATTGTGTTCTATGGTTTTGACGATTTGGTGTGTTATGCATAAATACCAGCCTTTCTACAAGACAAACGGTAATAGAAGCTTTACATAGAGAAGTAGGACATACATATACTTAAAGGTGTAGTTACAAATATATCATGACCTGATCGAGAGGATACAGATTAAGTATTACCACTATCTTTTAGTTGGCAATAGCTGCTCCTTTCTATTGTTAACACTCGAGACCATGATTTGATCTACGTAGTTTGTGACAGTCATAAACTGCATTACTTTGTTTTCCAGATTTTACAACTTGCTAATACAATGGTTAAAATTAAAAAATTGTATACAAGTATGTGATGGATAGGCTAGTGCTTGCTTCATGTCCTGGGTGGGACCAAAAATAAAAATATTCTTAATTATTATGCTTATTAACAATAGGTTCATTAACAATAAAATCTACTCATTCTGTCATGAATGATGTCTGTGGTAAACTAGAATTATATTGCATATAGTCAAAATATCAAGTTTACAATTTTTCATATGTGTATAAATTCATAGTAGGTAGTAGTCTTGGAGACAAGTTGTGAGTCATTAAAACACACTGTCTACAGAGTTGGACTTTTTACTGCATTATGTATATTATACATTGTGATGAATGAAGCACCTGTGAGAAACATGTATAAAGTATACATATAGTCAATGAATGAGCGTGACATGCATCTATATTTGCTAGAATTACCTCTGGGCAGTGAAGTGAATTAAGTACAAAAAGAGGCTTTATATGTGTATATAGCGACATGCACATAACATTTTAACTGGTAACAACAATATAGTAAAGCTGATTGTCAGAATCTCTTGTGTTTTTAGTAAACATCCGGGCCCATGCATGATGTATGAGTGTGACCAAGCCCAGTGCCCAGTGCATATAAAACAGAGACACGCATCCACATGTATACAAGAGAGCTTCAGAAAGTACTACTTCAAACAATGAGTCTGAAATTTGTGCTTGTTGTTCTCATAAGCATTTTGTATATATTGCAAGGTAATATTGTAATTCATGACTGATTTATATGTCTGATTTTATCATTTTTAACAGGCATCAAGCATGTGGAAAGCATTAGGCCCCGACAGTCATGGTTACCAGCACAGAGTGAGCTTACATTTTTCTAATATTTGTTTCTAACTCAGATAATCTGTCAGGGTTATGTAGTCCAGCACCACAATGTGTACACAAGTCACGGTGGTCCATAAGCATGTAAAGTGAGCAATTTTTCATTCTATCTTCTTTGATGTTTAATTTATAAAAAATCAAAAGAAACCTCTAGTTCATTTCAGAATGAACTCAGAGTACAAAATTGTTAATAAACATCATATTTAATTCTCTTTAGAGCTACTGTTTATATAATGGAACTATCTAAGGTTATATATATAGTCATCTGTTCTTACTTTTAGACAGTTATGGTTTAAATTGGAAATAACCCATAGCTTCAAGGATATGATCAGTCTGTATTGTGTACATTATTGGTGCTTAAATCTATCAAGTGTTTGGTACATGCGTACATGTGTATCTCTGCCGCTCCGGTTCATACAATGTTATTTTGTTTCGTATACACTAAACCACAACCTTGAGATAGTCAATCAATGAATGTTTAAGCAGCACAGCATATGCAAAAATGACTAAACCATATCTCATGAATTGAATTACATTCGTGACAGGTGCTTCTGATATGTTGAAGCTTTATTAACCTGAATTACTGGTTCCCTGTTTCTATATGATTAAATGAATTTTCACTAGAGCAAAAAGGAGAGTATACCTTGAATCATCTTCTGTAAACTTTCAGATAATATATATGTGAAAATTCTTTGAAGTTTTTGAGAATCTTGACTGAGTTTCGGACCCATACATGAGGTATAGGTGTGACTGACAAGCCATGAACATGAATGAGCGTGGGCTGTCCCACGTTACAGTGTATTGGACCTTGAATGTAAGATTTTTAAACTAGTGTGAAATGTTTGGATCTTAAATCAAGTGATTTTAAAACAAATTTATACTATTAGTATTGAATATTTGTAATCATTTCTAAATGTTCTTCATTAACATAATTGAATTAAGTATTATATAATGTGAGGAGATATCACCAGTATTTAATATATGTATACTCATTAATCAGAACTGTTTCTATTTATAAAAAATATAATTTTATTATATAAGAAAAGAAAGGAGTGACATTTTTCGTTTTGAATCCGGATACATCCAATGGTGAGATGACCCATACACAGATGAATGGAGCATCTATGGGACAGTGGTAGACCTCATATGGATGAGAGTGACATTCATCTCATTGTGAGCTTCTATTTGTTAGAGTTACCTGACAAAGTGAATTTTTATTTTCAATGAAGCATAGTAAAAAGTAAAGAAATGTTTTTTGTGTATACGTGGATGTCCACGGCCCATTGAAAACTGCAAGTACTAGCTCCGTTAGGGAATATAAACCGTTCAATTGTCTGGTTGTTGTCCACGTAGGACAGTCCACACACTACACGGTGGCAAATACATGGATGGCCAATATATGAATGTGTTCTACTAGAGATTTTAATACCTATGGTTCTGGAGCCATGATTGAGAATATATCGGGTGTATCATAGCCTATCTGAATGTAATAGTCACATGTATTTTTATTTGTATTTGACATGGAGACTGACAAGGAGATGAATATTCGCATATTCTATTAATTTCCACTCATATTTGCCACTTCATGTGTTTGTATATACCTCAAAACATCTTATCAAACAAGAACATGGAGTTCGCAACCGTATAAGAACAACCAGAACCTACAATATGGATGACGTCTGAGTTCTATTGTGACATGGTTTCCAAGAGGTTCCTTTATGAAGCTATTAGTAAATCTCAGGGCCCAACATATATAATGTATATATAAGTTCCACTGTCAGCACAAAATCAGTGTGTGTGTGTGTGTGTGTGTGTGTGGCACGGGCATTAAGGATAAAAATTTGGACAATGAGTCTTGCAAGTAGTATTGTCGGTGTTTTCCTTAAGGGCATAATAGGCTTCCAGCCCTTGGAGAAAACGGTACATATATATATATATATATAATATTTACTTCACCGTAGATACAAGACGTTGAATGTCTTGTATCTATATCCCAGCCCAATCTGCATCTGAATAAGCGAGTAACTGCATCTTTTGAGATTCCCTGACCTGTACAATAAGCCAATATTGCGAGTTCCCTTCAAGTAACGTAAAACCCGTTTACCAGCTTCCAATGCGCCTCTGTTGGACAATGCATATGTCTGCTGAGTAAACTGACAACAAAACTAATGTCTGGACGTTACTGATGTTGAGACTGGCTTATAATCCTGTATACCAAATTGCACTAAAAGCCTGTCTATATATGCCTGTTGAGAAAGTTTAATCGTTGATGAGCTCGTATCCCTGTGTACCTCCATTCCTAAGAGTTGACTAGCTGGTCCAAGGTTAAACATGATAAACCAAGATGAGAGATCACGCTTTACTCTCCTAAGCAGCTCAGCATTGTTGCAAACTAGTAAACAGTCATTCACACAAAATGACCTTCCACACTCCAAGAGATATAAGTTACAATCAAATTGTAGCTTGCTAAAACCCACACTAAGAAGAAATGTGTCCATACACTCGTACCATTTTCAAGATGCCTGCTTAAGTCCATACACTGTTTTTGAGCTTACAAACCAATCCTTCATCCTTCACAAAACCTGGTGGCTATATCCTTGTCCAAGTCTTCATTAAAAATGCTGTTTTCATGTCCATGTGATGAACCTGAAGATTGAACTCTATAGAAAATGCCAATAAGTTCGAATGTTAGTCATTTTGACAATTGGTGAGAATGTTTTATCGAAGTCAATACCTGGAATTTGTAAGAGAACCAATCGAGCCTTGTACCTTTTTGATTGTCTGATCTGGGTTTAATTGCAAGCGGTACACCCATTTGCATCTTGTAATTGATCTGCCTTCTGGCTTCAGTACAAGATCATATGTCCCGTTACTCTTAAATGAATCTAACTCATCCTGCATGGTAGCAATCCACCTGTCTGCATCTGGACAAGAGATGGCTTCTTCATATGTGGTTGGTTCAAAATGATGTAAGCAATACTCTCCTTAATACTCTTATCTACTGAAAATTCCCTAACAAGTCGTTCTGCCTCTGTGGTCCTTGCACGGGATGACAACCTGGTCATACGAGTTTCCCCATTCTCCACGTGTCCAAGCCCACCTGAATCTGTAGGTAAAACTTCCTTTGGATGCCTCAATGATGATGGTGAATGTGGTACAACTGTGTCCAAATGTGGAGTTGAGCTTGGTCTGCTTCATCTTCCCAATCCCAATCCAAAGGTTCCCAATTATGTGATGGTTTCATATGCTGCTGCTTCTACAATTCAGATTCATCAAAAACAACATCTGTGAACACAATGACCTTACGTGTTGTTGGATTGTACAATCTATAACCTTTGGATACATCACCATATGTTCTTCAAGCTCTAAGAACCCCTACTTTCCTAAGTGCAAAAGCTACAGATCCATACCTCTTAAAGGGTTTCACGCTCTAGTTCCTCTGGAATATTCCTTCTGCATGAAACATGCGGCAAAAGTTCTAAACATGTACAGCTGCCCTAACAGCTTCATCCCAGAGGTATCAAGGAAGTCCAAAAGAGATCAGTGCACTCCTTACAGCATTCATGATGGACCTGTTCTTGCACTCTGAAGTTCCGTTATGTTGAGGTGTGTGTGAACATGAGCTGATTATTTTATCTTGTAATAATCCTTGAACAAGTTTGATGTGTATTCTCCACCAGAGTCTGAGCGAAGTACTCTCACTTGTCATCCTATCTGATTCTCTGCTTCGTTTACAAACTCCTTGAAGGCTGCAAGAGCTTGAGATTTTATATGCAGAAAGTATACCTTTGTTCTTCTGCTGTAGTCATCTATGAATGTGATGAAGTACCGCTTTCCTTGTCTTGACGGTATTCTCATCAGCCCAGACACATCAGAATGAACAAGATCCAGAGGTGCCTCTGCACGCTTTGGTGAAGAAGAAAATTGTCGTCGAGTTTGCTTGCCAAGGATGCAATCATGGCAAAGGGTTTTTGCATCCGGGAGTTCACCCTCAAGTCATCTACAAGTTGTGTTGCTGCATATATCTTAATGTGGAGAAGTTTACATGCATTAACTGTGAATGCCAGAAGTTGGCATTGGCTGTATGTAAAATGGTGGGTGTATGATATATTGGTAGTTCATATAAGTCAACTCGTCTGTGCCCCGTGGCTATGGTATGACCTTTAGTGTTTTGGATAGTGCAATGGTTTCTAAAGAAGTGGATATTACAAAGTTTAAAAACATAAATAAGATTTTGAATTACTGAGGGAACGTACCAAGCATTTTTTAACAAAAGATATTTATTTTGATTGACTGGAATTCTAATTGTACCACATACTTTAACAGCCTGCAAACCTCTATTTCTTACACACAGGCTTGACACTCTCTAAAAGACTTGTTGAATTTACTATATGTCTCTCACTCCTTGAGTCGAGAACAAAGTGAGAATGATTATGGGGCACAGACTGTTTAAGATGAAAATGAACTTACCACTTCTTCATCATGCATCTCTTCCTCGGTGTCACTAGGAGATGGTGCTGGTGCCTCCTCATCCTCTGCTATTGTCACGAAGTGGAATATGCAGATTTTGAAGTGCCACCGCAATTGCCTGTATTGGGCAATCCGCCTTGAAGTGTCCCAACATGTCACAAGCATGACAACGGTCATTTCCACATCCATGTCCTATGCCAGCAAGTTCTCCACGCCCTTGAGTTGGCCTGGGACACTTGCAAAACACGCCCCCTTTAGGACATGTATAAAAAATAAAAAAAAAATTCACATTTACATTAATTTTCAAGGGTTTTTTCCTATAACATATATTAAAAACCCATTCATAAATGTATTTAAATAAAAATATGTTAATTCAGAAATGCATTAACCCTAAAGGGCATTACGTTTAATTTTTTAATTTTTAATAAGAATTTAGTTTATTTTTTTTAATTTATCTCATTAATTTTTCTTTCGTATATCATCATGGTGTCCTGAATCCTCCTAAATAATATTGGGCCAACTAGCTGCCATCTCAAGAAGAACTAGTAGTATACAGGGTACGGATAGAAGTTTCATCTGTCATCCCATGATGTTCAAGCTCGCTTTGAAATAGAGTTTCTGCCTCTTGAAGTGTTAGTGCACTGGACCTCACTGTTGTAGCAATGTGCTCATACTCAGATCTTGAAAAAGCAGAACAGATTGCAATGATCTTATGAGCCTCTGAGTAGCCAGCTCCACTCCCCTACAGCTTTTGAGAGCGAAAAGAGGCAAACAATCCAAGAATACTATCTCCTAATTGGTACCTAAGATTTGCAATTCGCTATTCGATCACGCTAATCTGCATAGTTTGGAGCATCTGATAGTTATTGATCAAGTAAGCATTTGCACATGCAGCAAGATGTCATCACTAAGGCAGTGATGATTATTCGAGCCCTCTCCATCTTCTCAGCATTCTGAGCAAGCTGTTCGCCTTCCAAGTTCTCCTCTGCTATTTGTGTCAGCGCAAGGGCTTCGTCCTCATCTAGGACCTCTCCTTCGTGTGCTGCAGCAGCTGCAACTCGAGGAAGACGCAAAGGACCAACTTGGGCATCTCTCTAATGGTGAATATGAAAATTTGGGGCCATTCTAGTTCAGATAAGTTTAATTTTAGAGTTTTTAATTGGGTTCACAGCAGTCCTGAACTTGATTCCTAATCTAAGCTAGCCTAAACTAGTTTAAGCTAATTTAACCGAGCTTAGTTATCTTAAGATAACATGAGAAATAAACTAGAGTATAACAGTAGTTCTTAAACTTGGCTACTAGAAGGACGATGAACAGAAGTGTCCTTGTACGATGGGCAGCAGTACCAAATATTTTCCGCATTTTTATCCTTGCGATGCCATTTTTTGCAAGGCCGTGTTCCCACCATACCAGCACAAGGTTGAACTTCCGTCTTCTCCACCTGCTCAGGTTTCCCCAGGTTGAGTAACCTATCAAATTCCTCCAGACATTCGTTCACATCCGCAAGTTTCTTGAACAAGACTCCAAGGTTCTTAACTTGGTCCAGATTTACTCCCTCGTATACTTCAGTTCCAATATGGACGTCCGCATCCTCATCGCCATCATCATCACCCGCATCTTCTTCGGTGGGTTGCAGTTGCGCATGACAGCACCGACATAGCTCACCAAGTCATTCTGAATCGTCCCAAGCTCCACCTTCTCAGGAGTCACGTAAACAAACTGATGCTCGGCTTTCAAGCCCTCTGCCAACCATTTCGGTACAACCTCCTCCTGCCAAACCCTGTGTGACTTCTTTCTTCGCTTGTTCTTCCATTTGGCAATGGTGATTTGCACCGCCTTGATCGTCAGCACATCACCATCTAGCTTGAGGTACACAACATCCAAGACATTCTCGTTGAAGGCAACAGGTCCCACCAACACGCCTTGACAAAGCTCTTGATTCGTCAGACCAGCCAGAAGAGCTGCTTCACCACCATGCTCGTAAGTCTTGTAGTGCAGGAATGGTAACGCATCCTTCCACAGCTTCCCTTGATACCTCATCACAGCTATGACCAAGCCTTCGACATTCCAGCCCGCTCTTGCAGGATTTATGCCCTTCACGCCCCTCAAACAGTCCATTCGAACAGCGCTTGCCCATTGCATTATGTGCTGATAACTCAGGGAGCTCCGCAATGCGGCATTCTGCTCCATGATGTAGTACTCTGCCTTGGAGCGCAAGTATGGGCTCAGGAGCCTGAATCTGCCGTTTCCATCCTGATAGAAGCACGTCAAATCCACTGGTCCTTTCAAATGCACACCTCGGACTCCTGTGGTTACCATCGTGACAGCAGACCCGAGCTGCTCTTTGGTCGTCTGCATCGCAATGAACCTCTCATTCAGCTTCCATGAATACGATGCATCAGTCCTTTTCATGAAAAGCTTCCGTTTCCCCTTGACTTCTTCGTAAAACCGCAACAGCCGGGGTATTCCACCAGTAAAACAGTCAAGCGATTGCAGCTGGGCTTCGGAAAGGCTTGAATGCGCAATCCAGGTCTTGAGCTCGTCCTCGGTGTAAGGACCATCGAAGCTGAATTGTGGAGCCGGCTTGTCACTAGCTTGATAAATCCTGCGCTCTCTGCTGTTGGTTGATGACAACTTGACAAGGCTGTGATAGTACGCCACCACGTTTTTCAACTCAGCCTCCCTTTTCGGGAACTCTTCAAGACGATCCCAGTCGTCCACCACGAACAGCAACCGATCCCTTCTGTGAAGCGAACACCAACGGGTCATTTCTTCGACGGTTGTGAGATGAGCCAGAGTTCGGTCACAGTCGGTTGCCACAAGCAGTGCATGAAGCAATACAGCAGGGCAGCGATGAAACGAGCGCAGATATGTAGACGACCTTGCGCAGCTTCTTGGCAAACATGTAACCAGACAGAGTGCATACAGCGGTGCTCTTTCCAGAGCCTTTGGCGCCATCAATCTGCAAGCTGTAAGGCGGCTCCAAACCCTGCATCTTTTCAAGGAGAGCTTTGCATTTCTCCCTGCCAATGTACCTGTACTCCCTGGTCGAATCCTCATTGAAACAAGTTGTAGGCTGTAGGAGCGAATGCATCACGGTCGTCCCCCACAAAATTCTTCCGGCATAGGGCCATACAAGGCCTCCAGATCCAGCAGCACAGCCTTAGCCTTCGACAATGGCCGCCTCGCCCTCTGTTTCGCGACCTGCGTCACCATCCAGCCGCTGCCGCTTTCCCTCACTCGCCATAACGCAGCCAAACCCTATAGCGAATATCCTTGAAATCTAAGTCGGCTATTTAACGGTAGGCCCGGTTCGAATCCTTTTAACAGGAAGAGACCGGTAAAGGTCTGAATCATAGAAAAACTGGTTTACCACATACTTTGGAGTTTCTATTGAGAACCATCATTGGGAATATTCCTGAGAATCTTTTCTGAGAATATGCTGCATACTACATGAAGTATATGCGTATTATGTATATGCTTTTATGTATTTCTGTTTTGTATATGCTTTTATGTATTTCTGTTTTGAATACAATTATCGTTCGAATCCTTTTAACTGTTCTTTCAGACGTCATTTCTGAAAAAGTGCTGCTTGTCAGCATATTCATTACAAACGACGCATTTGTAGTTAAAAATCAGAACTTTACAAGCACAATTGTACTGACTTTATCACATGATTTTATCACAGTGATCTGATCAAGGTCCATCAAGGTGTTTATGTAGAGTCAGCACTCAGCAGACCGGAAACTTGCACCTCCACAGCAGATGATCATCTTCAGGTAACTTGTTTTCGTCAATCACCATAACTCACAAAATGTGTCTACTAGCTTTTTTCTATGTTCCTACTGTTGAACCCTACAAGAACAAATCCACTACTAAAGATGATTGAAAAAAAAAAAACAAGTCATGCATCATGGTGTATGCTAAATGCAGCAGCATGGGATGCTTGTGCTGTATTGGATAATATAAATCATCTTAACATGGTGTACTGAACAATATCTCCAACAACAATGATGGAAGCTGCACACCAAAATTAAACTCATCTAAACTAAACTGAACCAAACTAAACACACTAAACTTAACCAGCATGATCATCGAGTGAAGATTAATGATTCTGGAATCCTTAAGCTTTGTACAAATCTGTCCTGGAACCTTATTCCATGCCAAACTGGCGTTTGGAAAGCGTTCTGCAGGATTTATCGAAGAAGACCACAGATATGCTGTTGGAGGAGGTGGATGAAAGAGAAGTTCTTACACGACTTGCAGAGACATGGTGATTTCTCCAGGCACAACCGGCATTGCCGAAAACTTCCACAGGAAATCAAGCTTGCAATTGCTGCACGATGCAGATGAAATATTTGCACAGATGAAATGCAGGACTTCTTTTTCGACGATGTGATGTTTTATGACCTGATGTTGCAGCAGAAAACCAAGTGGTACGTGCCTTGTTGTTTTTTCCCAGGTCCAGCATTCCAATTCGGAAACAAGACGAATGATGTCGTTGAACGCAGCACGGTTGACAATGGAGGGCCAGGAACACGCGTTTACTCTCAAGTCATTTCACAAAGTCGGATTAGAGTCAAGCTTAACAGGGTCTTCTTTCCCCACTGATTCTTCCAAGGAATGGCCACTGATTCTTCCAAGCCCGTTCCTTGGCTATGGTTTCACTAGATAGTAGGTAGGAACACTAGGAATCTCGTTAATCCATTGATACGTATCACTAATTAAATGACGAGGCATTTGACTACCTTAAGAAAGTCATAATTACTCCCACTGTTTACCTGCATTTGGTTGAATTTCTTTACTTTGACATTCAAAACACTTTGGCAGAAATTATATTGCGTCGACATTCACAAGGACCATCACAATGTTTTGTTTTAATTAAACAGGCGAATTCCCCTTGTCCGTTCTAGTTCTGAATCAGTTGTTCGATGCCTAGGGAAGGCCCGCCCCTCATGTGACAAGTGTTTTTGTTGTGACTGTCACCTGGTCGGCATGCGGCAGCCTACCCTCACCACAGAGAGCAACTTGGGTAGACCGTCGATAGCCTACAGGGTCGAGCCGCAGACCCTAAGCTCAACCCTTAGAGCCAATTCTTTTCCCGAAGTTACGGACCCATTTTGCCAACTTCCCTTACCTATATTGTTCCATCGACTAGAGGCTCTCCTTGGAGACCTGATGCAGTTATGAGTACAACTTGGCAAGCTTAGGACCTACTCCTCCAGATTTTCAAGGGCCACTAGAGGCGCACCGGACACCGCAAAACTTGTGGTGCTTTTCCAGCCATGAGGCCCTATCTCCAGTTGAACCGATTTCAAAGTCGACAAGCCATTAAAAAGAAAAAGAAAAGAGAACTCTTCCCAAGGCCCTCTCTGGCATCTCTGAATTCAGCCCCGTATATACCTTAATTACTAAGGTAACTTACATATTTACCATAGTTATTTTACACTCAGCGTTACTACTCATTGCCTTGTCCCAATTTAAAAATATTAACTCGATTTCCTTTTGATGGACGGCGCGCACTGCGCAGACTGCCCATCTCTTAGGATCAACTAATTCATGTCCAATTGTTATTCACATGGAACCTTTTTCCACTTCAGTCTTCAAAATTCTCATTTGAATACTTGTTACTACAAGATCTACACTAGGGGCCATTTCACCCAGGCTTGCGCCCGAGGCTGCGCCATGACCCCCACAGCCCCCCCTACTCATCAAGGCCTTGCAATCGCCGTAATGGTTGGACATAGACAGCGCTCTTGAGCACCATCCATTTTCAGGACTAGTTGATTCGGTAAGTGAGTTGTTACACACTTTAGCGGATTTCGACTTTCATGACCACCATCCTACTGTCTTAATCAATCAACACCCTTTGTGAGATCTAGGTTAGCCCACATTTCGGCACGTAGCCTGGATTTCGGTTCACCCCGCATCACCAGTTCTGCTTAAATATGGATATTAATGTGAGATATAAATAAGCTTAGTAAATGAAACTTGGTTTTTTTAATAAAATATAAATAAACCGTACAAATAATGGGTTAAACATTAAGTTTAGATAAAACTCGTTCAAAAACATATGGAAATTTTAAATGTTTTCATTGCCGGATTAAAATATTCCAATTAGAATATTCGGATCACTGTACGGAATAGTCCTGCAGAATGTTTGCATCACTGTACAGAATACTCGAATCACTGTATAGAATATTCTAGAAAGGATATTCGAATCACTATACAGAATAACCCAGAAAGGATATTCGGATCACTGTACAGAATATTCTAGAAAGAATATTCAGATCACTGTATAGAATATTCCAGCAAGAATATTCGGATCACTGTATAGAATATTCTAGTGAGAATGTTCAGATCACTGTACAGAATATTCCAGTAAGAATATTCGGATCAGTGTACAGAATATTCCATAGAGAATATTCTTACAACTGTACAGAATAATCCAGAATGAATATTCTTACCACTGTACAGAAATATTCCAGAAAGAATATTCTAATATAACCTAAAACAGGGGAGCCCTAAATTGGATTTAGGGTCCCCACTGTGGCCGTGGGGATGGAGCTCGGCCAAATCCAGTTGAGGATGAGAGCTAGCCATATCTACTGACCACCAGATTTTATTTTTAAGAATTTCTGGTGAGTAAATCCACACATATGTACATACTATATATATATATATACAAATTTATATACTATGTATAATACAGATGTATATATGTGTATATATATTGTGTATATTCATTTATTTACTGTTATTCTGGTTTATCTAGTTGTTAATTAAGTTTTTTTTTTGTATAAGAAGCCTATGTCCAGTGATGAACACTTGTGTTATATACAGTGTTTACAAAATTTATGTGGATACACCAATGGATTTGCAAGTTTCAAGATTCAAGATATGCCTCCGTCCGAGTATAATACCAGGTTTATTTATGTTTTATTTCATATGCATTATATAATAATCATGTAGGTTTTTAGAGTATTCTTAAAATATAATAGAATATGGGTGGTTTGAGTATATAACACAGGCCCGGGCATGTATCGAATGCTTAATAAACATTAATGATACTTGTTAGCTTGCTTGTTTAAGTAGCTTAAAACTAATGTTCTTAAAACTAACTGTATCTTGGTTTGTGGGTGGCTCTAAGTACGCTCTAGATTACCCTGTTGACTGTATGCTTGAATGACACTGTTGAGCAAACCACACTGTGTATCCGGTACCACCGGGTAAAACCGGCCAGCTTGTTTGGTTTGATGTTGCCTGATAATAGACTCACAAAAACTAATCCTGCTTTCCAAAAATAACCCTTCACTGGGTACTGGGCTAGGATGGGATACTTTTAGCGGGTAAATTCGTGAATCTCTAAGAACACAGAAACCACCTGAGCATTGCCAGATATATATATATATATATATATATATATCTGTGTGTGTGTGTGTGTGTGTGTGAATACATATTGCAGAAACTTCACGCTTCTTGATGTTGCTGATAGGTTAGTGTACTGAAGCTTAATGGCTTGTAACATGCCAAATGAGCAAACCATGCTACTATTTGTTAGCAGATGAATAAAATGGCATGCCCATTGATGTTCTGTCCGTGATGAGTGATACGTGCACAGTGGGGTGGTGGTTTAAATAAAGCTATATCTTTATTTTTATAAAATAAGATATACACTTTGCAGTAGTGTTTTTTTTTTTTTTTTTTTTTTAAAAACTTACTGGCTCTTAACAGTAAAACACCTAATACCTAGGTTTAAATTAGGATATTCTGGTTTACTTAAGAATAACCCTAATATTATGAATAATATATTCATATTTAAATATTTAATTAAGCTCGATGAGGCAATAAAACCCAAGGAATGCTTATATATATATATATATATATATAAAAGATCCACGTGTACGGTTGCATTTGCACATTATTATTAGCATAGTGAATTTTGATAACCATCGAATTCGATTCAATTTGGACCACTCGCTCTTGTATAAAGAATTAATGGATATACACATTTCTATATTCGAGCTCTCACATTGGTGGAGGTGAGGGGCACCTCTAATTGTCCCTACGGAGTGCTCGGATTTGTTTTTTTATCAATTTTCTTTGTCTTCTTAGGTTAGCTTTTCCATTGTCTAGATCTATTCCTTTCTTGTGGATTTTGTTTTTCTTCATCCATGATCCACAACACAAATCCCTTGTCTGTGGAGCAGTTACTCATGCAGTTGTTGGATGCCATGCGTGTGCAATTGAACAATCATTCTCAGTTGATGGCAGCATTCACAGTCCAGGGTACTCCTCCTACTCATGTTGCAAACCCCCGTGTCCGGCCGGATTTCTTTGCGGAAATCCTGGAGATGATGTGTACCATTGGTTTGACCACTTCACTGTGGTTGCCACATATCATTCGTGGGACGGTGCTCAGTGTTTGCGCGAGTTTCCTACTTGTCTTCAAGGGACGGCGTTGCAGTGGTACAATGGTCTGGACGTTGCAACTCGTGGAGATTGGAATATTCTTCCAGAGATCTTCAAACGTGCATTTGGGCATGCGGACGACTGTGATGATGCTTTTCAGCAGTTGCATCGTATTCGTCAGGAGCCATCTGAGTCGGTGATGCAGTTTGGTGTTCGCTTTCGAAGCCTTTTGCTGCGTGCAGAACCTAACATGTCGGAACGCATCAAGTTAGGTATGTTGTGGCCAGCACTTCGTCAAGACCTTGTGGGGCTTGTGCATGCACTAGCTCCAGTGACTCTTGACGATGCTTTGAGGCTGGCACAACGATATGAGTCGTCACCTCTCCCACTTGCGCCTTCACGTGCTCTCTGTTCCACTTCATGTTGGGGATGGACCTGCTCCGATGGAGGTTGAGGCTGTTGCCGCTCGTGTACCAGCACAAGGTGGGGCCCGAGGACGTTGCAGTTCGTTGTTGGGCGTGTGATGAGGTTGGACACACGTATCGGCGCTGTCAACGGTTTCCCGATTGGCGTCCCCATTTCCAGGATGGAGGCCATGGCGTCAACAACGTCCGGTTGGTGCTGCTGCAGTGGAAGGTTGTGATGGGTGGATCTTCCGGGAAACGACGAATCGCACGAGTAGAGGAGGGTCCTCGTGCGAATAAATTAGTGACCCCTCCATCTTTCTTTCGGGAGTATCATCAAGGGGTTCACTCGGCACCAAATCATCCGGTTTTCACTTTTCAAGCTCGTTTAATCACACCCACGTCCTGTTTTCCTTTCAGTGTTGGTGGATACAGGTTCGAGTTTGTCCTTATTTCTCAATCTGTTGCTACACGTTGCAGCCTTCATTTGCGTCGTGCGGTAGAACCAGTCTTCATTCTGTACGGCAACGGACATACTCATGCTTGTTCGGGATGAAGTGGACATTGTTGTTCGTGTGGATGATCGTGAGCTCGAGCTTCAATCTTTGCGGGTGGTGCCGAGTCAAGCTTTTCACCTTATTCTTGGTATGGATTGGTTAACTCGCAATCATGCCAAGTGTGACTTTGAAAAGTCTCCCCCTTGTTTGACTCTCCCTCGTCTTTCTTCCATTCCTCTTACTTCTATTCCACTTCGTCCATCTGCTTCCACCTCTGCTTCCATCACTTTTGTCTCACCCTATTTCCAACCATTTTCCCTTCATGCTCTTCCTTTCCTTCTTTGGATCCATCAGATGATCGTCGTGCTGTAGTTGTTGATCAACTCAAGAAGGAGTATGCTGATCTTTTCAACTTCGACTTGTCATCTGGGGCCAAGATTGCGACACGCCACCCTATTCCAACTGGAGATGCTAGGCCAATCAAGGTACCTGTTCGGCGTCGGTCACCAAAGGAGCTCAAGATCTTACGAGCGAATGTCAAAGAGATGTTGGAGAAGGGTGTTATCCGGAAATCTCGAAGTCCTTGGGCGTGCGAACCTCACCTTGTGACGAAGCCTGATGGGAGCGTTCGATTCTGCATTGACTATCGCCCATTAAATGAGGTAACCGTCTCAG
Organism: Selaginella tamariscina; assembly: GCA_003024785.1. Taxonomy (NCBI): domain Eukaryota; kingdom Viridiplantae; phylum Streptophyta; class Lycopodiopsida; order Selaginellales; family Selaginellaceae; genus Selaginella; species Selaginella tamariscina. Next base: position 69,274 of record PUQB01000185.1, read on the forward strand.
ATGTGTACCCACTTCCTCATACTGCAGACCTTTTGGATCGACTGGGGCGGAGCCGTTGGTTCACCAAGTTAGATCTCGCATCTGGATATTGGCAAGTTCCGATGGCTGACATGGACATTCCCAAGACTGCTTTTCGGACACCATTTGGCCTGTACGAGTTCTTGGTGATGCCTTTCGGTTTGAGCAATGCTCCAGCAACTTTCCAGCGTATGATGGATGAGGTTCTTTGCGACATGCCGGAGGTGACTGCCGATTTCATCGATGATGTTTTGATCCATTCGGATGGAACGTGGGAGGAGCATGTCGGTGATGTACGTAAGGTTTTGGATCGCTGCGGGAAGTTGGTTTGAAGTTGAAGCCATCTAAGTGTGTGTTTGGATCAAAGGACACCACTTATCTGGGTTATCGCATTTCACGTGAAGGTTTGCAAGTCGATCCTGACAAACTAGTTGCAGTTTTGAAGTTCCCTACGCCAAAGTGTGTGAATGATGTGCAACGCTTTCTTGGCAAGGTACAATATCTGGGTCGTTTTGTGGATCATCTTTCAGATCGTACTGCACCGTTGCGCGCTTGTTGAAATCGTCAATGACTTCTTTTGTTTGGTCTAAGGATTGCAAGCAGGCATTTGCAGATCTCAAAGAGTTGTTGACGACTCCTCCAGTTTTGGCGTACCCGGATTACACCCGTCCTTTCATCTTGCGTGTAGATGCTTCTGACATCGGCCTCGGGGGCGTATTGATGCAGGAGAGTACGAGTGTTCCTGGCCAACGACATCCCATTGCGTACATCAGCCGTACATTGCAGCCAGCAGAGGTGAATTACTCCACGACTGAAAAGGAGTGTCTAGCAGCAGTTTGGGGTTTTGAGAAGCTCCATGCCTACTTGCATGGTTCGCGGACGTTGTTGGAAGGCGATCATGCAGCAGTCACTTCGTTGTTGAAGCGAAGAATTTGATTGGCGTACTGCTCGGTGGGCCTTGAAACTTCAAATTTACGACTTTGAAGTTGTTCATCGTCCAGGAAGTTCCATGGCTGATGCTGATGCTCTTTCTCGGGCTCCTCTTCCACCTTCTCTCTTTCAGAGGAACCAGTTGTTCCAGCTTCAGTGGACTTTTTGGATGAAGATTCCGTACCATCAGCAGTTGCTGTGCTTGACGTTCAGTGTCCGCAGAATGCAGAGTTAGATTTGCCGTCTTTGGATGAGGTTCGGGAAGCTCAAAAGGTTGAGCCGTGGATTCGAAGGCTTCGTGATGGGTTTGAGAATCCTGCATCACTTGCTGATGACTTGCCTTTCAGGCATTTACATTCGCAGTATCGCCTTCAGGATGACCTTCTTTATTTTGTGGGGACTGATCCAGATGATCCTTTGCGGTTGGTGGTGCCTTCAATCTTCATTCCACGCTTCCTCCATGCTTACCATGACTCTCCTATTCTTGGCGGGCACATGGGACATCGTCGGGTGATGGAGAAGCTGACAGATCTTTCTATTGGCCGGAGTTGCGAGGAGATGTGATTCGGTATGTGCGTAGCTGTGTGTGGTGCCAAGCTCGCAATACTCCCCCATGTGCTTCGGAAGGACGGTTGGAGTCAATTGCAGTTTCTCGTCCGTTTGATTGGTGGCATTTGATTTGATGGGACCTTTTCCGCGGTCAACTGCTGGTAACGAGTACGTTATTATTGCTTCTGATTACCTAACTCGTTGGGTAGAAGTTGGTGCTCTTGCTAGTGCGACTGCTTCTGCTGTTGGTCAGTTTCTCCTTAATCGGGTCGTGTTTCAGCATTCTTGTCCGGAGCGAATTCTCTCGGATAATGGTCCTGCATTTATGGCTGAGGCATTTCATGTTTTGACATCTCGACTAGGGATACGCCACACTTTCACAAGTGCTTATCATCCTCAGACGGATGGTTTAGTGGAACGGCTCGTAGAACCTTCAAGGGGATGATCGCAAAGTATGTGAACTTTCAACATTCGGATTGGGATGGTTATCTGCCGTCTCTCCGATATGCTTATGTCACTGGAGTTCAAAGTTCCATTGGTACTTCCCATATAAGCTTTGTATGGTCATGACCCGGTGTTGCCAACGGAGTTGGGTTTGCCTTCTCGGTTACCGCGAGCTGCTGATGCTAGGTCGTGGGATCGGTATCTGACGAGCATTCTTCCATTGGTTCGTGCGGAGTCAGCAGAACACTTGGGCCGCGTACAAGTAGGACAACAACAACGCTACAACTCGCATCATCGTCCTCCTACGGAGTACAAGGTTGATGAACTGGTGTTGGTTCGTTTTCCCAAGCTTACGGTACGTGGTTTAGCTAAGAGTCTCCTTCCTCAGTGGAAAGGACCGTATCGAGTGCTACGGCAAGTAGGGCCACAGGTTTATGAGGTTCGGCACGACATTCAACCCGATCCTCCGGAGATTGTACATGTGCAACGGTTGAAGCATTTTTGTGCAACGGGAACAAGTTGATGTTCCTCCAGATCCGGGCCCGTCTACAAGAGAACCCTAACCAACTTACACCCTTCCGAGAGGAGGGGATGATGTAAGATCCACGTGTACGGCTGCATGTGCACATACTATTATTAGCGTAGTGGATTTTGATAGCCGTCAGATTGGATTCAATCTGGACCACTCGCTCTTGTATATAAGTTAAGGTTTCTGAACTAATGGATATACACATTTCTATATTCCGAGCTCTCACATATATATATATAAGTCTTAAAACAGTTTCATACATTTTGGATAATGTAGGTATATTAAAACCATATCTTTATGAGTTTAATATTAACATAAAGATATTTTTTGAAATTTTTTTTTTTGTTAAAAACTTAAGTTGGAAAACACACACATTTTTTATAAAAGTGAATATGTTAAAACTATAGAAAAAGCTATGTTAAAATATTACAAGCTTAAAAATAGTTTGTGCATATAACAGCTAATAAAAGTATCTTCTCAGATGACCTATATAGCGCACGTAGTACACATGCATATAGGTACACACATAAACATGCCATATTTAGATAGATATATGGACACATACACATAGAAAACTGTGCGTGCGTGCGTGCGTGTTAACGGACACTTACCTGGATCTGACTGTTGGGATGCTTGAGATTTTCATCCAAAGTGTCAAGGAGGGTTTTCTTGGTTTTGGATGAGATATAAGAGCAGTGCATTCGATGAGCCTTGAAACCGCAGCACGCATTATCTCCCCTCCTTCCCCTCGATATAGTCTAGCTTTCTCAATAGCCGGTACCATCCCCGCTACAATTTTCTCCCTTTCTAACAACATTAAAAGAGAAACTTTATATAAACATATGCGTACGTGCGCGTGTTGGCGTATTCACGATATTAAATTACACAACACACACACAGCCATCCTGTACTTTCAAGCAACTTATTTAGCATACTATACACTACGATGTGCGAACACTAAAGCTACAGAAAGAGGAAAGAAGTGTACACGAGAGAGAGAGAGAGAGAGAGAGAGAGAGAGAGAGAGAGAGAGAGATGTATCTAAGGTTATGTTTTTAAGGAGTACGATGACTTCGTACAATAACGAATTCTTCAGACCTTTTACGTTTTAATGTTACATAGCATACCTTAGAAATAATTGTATGTAACTAGACATATATACATTGTCGTGTACCGTTGTGTATATGCAGGTCTGATACACAGATGAAACAAATATCGTAGATATATATCTGTATCTACATTTATATAATTATAGCACCGAGTAATATATACTCATCTGTAGATATACATGTATATACATGGTATACATAATCTAAGTATATTGTGTACCTGGTGAAAGCTTAAAACCACATTCATGGAGATCACGAATGACTTCTGCAGCAGCTAGAGTGGCACCATGACGCAAGTTCAAGTCAGGTGACAAACTCCAGGAGCTCACCAATCCAATGACTGTGCTCTCAAAGTACTCCGGATCATACTTGACTAATAAGGACAGTCCTATCACTGCCAATTCACCGAGACCTCTATCCTGTCACACAGTAAACTTAAGTCTTGTCTATGGACTCATACTTGTGTGTGTGTGTGTGTGTGCGTGCGTGTTCTCTGTGTGTGTGTTGGAAATACTACAATAATATGTCAAATTTTCAGTTTGTATACTTAAACAGGTATTAAGTAAGCAAGTCTTCTATGTCTGTACAAAGGTGTGTATCCACTTATAAAAGCATATACATATACATACATGAATGACTTCATATATATATATCAGCACATATATAAAGGTCTTCTATGAAGTTATATCAATGAAATATCTCCCATACTATGCATGTAAGGTGGTGTGTGTGTGCGCACTACCTATACATGTATATGTATGTATATATGTTATATGTTATTCATATATACATCAATGCACACTCACAGACAGACAGTCTATAGAAACATTAAACCGTATGGAGCATTCCGAGTTGCTTATTTACCTTCTATGCATATCTAGAATCAACATGTATGCATACAAAATAATGAAATATTTGCACAAGACAAATATGTATATATCTATGTGCGTTCAAAGTTTACTCAATGACGGATTTTAGACTCTAAAAGTTCTCGAATAAGTATACTCCGGTACTCCTCAAACTGGCCAATGAAAGGTGCCACGTCTAAGTAAGCGTGTGCGCGAGATCCAACGGAGAAGTAATCCGAGACGTTGACAATATCGATCCCGTGAAGGAAGTTTCCCTGACGTCCCACATTCTCTTGGAAAGCAGCAGATGCCGCCCGCCTACAATTCACCTGTAAAATATATACACTAAAATCATTACACGTACATACACATGTGTGTGTGTTGTGTGTGTTTACCAAAAGACTTTGAAGCCTCCAAGTGATCACTAAGTGCTCTCTCTCTTCTCTCTCTCTCTTCTCTCTCTCTCTCTCTCTCTCTCTCTATATATATATATATATAATATATATGAATATACAGATGTATACCTCGCGGTCGTAGCATGCTACAGAGATGATTTCAGGTGCCAGCTGCTTGAGGTGCTCGCTCATGAGTGCGGGCATGTAAGCTCGAGAAAAAGCCCAGCACACATATGCAGCTGCGTCTCTCACATGAGCACCAACGCTGTGTGGTCCTCTTCGAACATCGTAATGCAATGCCTGAACCAACATGTCAGTGTGTGTGTGTGTGTGTGATGCATTTATGTCCAACCATGTAATATCTCTTTAACATACTTGTGGATCAAATGTTTATGTATATAACGATGTGTGACAATATAGAAAATGTAGCATATATAGTTTTGTGAATATATCATGCACATATACCTGAATAATGAGAGGAACCACTTTTTGAAAGTCGTCTAGGCAAGAGAAGTCCCCGACAGGCTAACTCAGCAAGAGCAAGGCAGCCTCCATGCCATGCACCATCCCCCTGTGTATAAATACATCATATACAAAAAGTAAAGAGTCGATAGAATACATAATATATGAGAGAGAGAGAGGACAGAACGTAAGACATAGACATAATTAAATATATTATATATACTTGTATATGTGAATATGTGAAATATATATATATATATATATAGACACGGGACACGGCAGAACGTATATAAGAAATTTATTATTTACCCTAAGGGTTTCTTGCACACTATTTTTTAAATTTTAATTAAATTTCATTTATTTATACATACAAATTAATTATTTTATATTATAAATATAAAATTAATGTTTTATAAATACACATTTATTTTTTTAACTTATTTCATTAGGTTTTCCCTCCATGCTAAATTCCTCCTAAATAGTATTGGAATAGGAGAGGGCGTATACATATATACCTGAGTTGGAGAAAATAAATCTAAGACAGATGCAACAACATCGTCGGCATTTTTTTGAGCTTAAACGGCTCGTCAGACGGCCTACTCCCTTGCAGCGGACCACCTTACAACAGTATCCTGTTTTGATTGTAATGAGTATTAGACTAATCTGCTCTTCTGTACATTATTACATTATATACTGAATGTGCATTATATATATATATATATATAGTTTTGACATTAGTGTATAATAGGCATATAACTCCCTGCGTACCAACCATGTACTAGCAATATAACATAGTACAAGAATATCATATAAAGCATATCACGTGTAGTATATTATGTATATACATATATGCATACACGTGTGTGTGTGTGTCCTTACAAGTTCGTCCTACTTTGTCTTTGAGTCCGGATAGGAGTTTCTCCATGACGTCTTCAATAGTCTCTGGTACTTCAAAGCTCTCATCATCCCTTCACCGTAGCTTTCTTCTACTTCGAATGCATTATTGGTTGTTTTCTCCAAATTTTGCACCAAAGACCTCGTGCCAAGCTGCAGAAAATCCAGAATAAGAATAAGCAGTGCCCTTCAATAATTTTCCGGCACTTGGAGGGCAATTACCTATATACACACATATACACAAATACATACACACATCTATGTGTACATTCACTTCTCTTACATACACACTATACATATATACACACGTTACACACATATGTAGTGTTGTGTACATGTACATGCATACAATAAAACTTTGGGTAGACATATATAATACATAATATGAGTAAGCCTGTGTAATACATAATATATACACCAGCTGATTTAAATCCTAGAAACCTCAGTATTTATACACATACACATGTGCATATTAGAAATAGCCGGTGTATAATGTTATGGACACATATGTTTCTGCCCGAAAATTTATTGGAGGGCACTGTATATATACACCTGGACACACATATGCTTACGACATCAAATGCATACATAATATGCACAACATATACACACAGACGCACATATGCATGTGTATATTATACAAATAGAATATAATATACATGAACAAATAGAGTATACATGTCTATCTGTATATTTTACGGGTGTATATGACAAACAGTACATATATGTAATGTATATATCCTTTGGAAGTCAATATTGAAATGCACGCAGTACTGCATTATGGCGTGTATATACGCATATGTACATTATGAACGTATATGCATATATAATGCACACATATATATTATGTACACACATATAATGCCATGTACCATGTACCGCCAGGCAGCCACTTTGGGAGGCAAATACGTTAATCCAACACGTTGAATGAGTTTAACAAGTAGCTTTCTTAACAAAGGACTTCGACTTGCTAACGAGGGTTTGAACAGGCTGTTTGCTTCTTCCCATGTAGCACCCGCTATCTCCAATAAGATCCCATGATGCCCCGCCTTCATGTAAGAAAAATTATTATATGTGTATTTACATACACATATACACACATACAATATGTGCTGCATAAATATGTACATACTGCATGTGTGTACAGCTCAGAACCGGAAGTCCAGATTCAGATCTACACTAGTGGTCCACGATCGCCACGCTCTCATATATAAAGGAGGCTAGGGTTATGTTTTCAATATTTGGTTCAACACCAGTTATTGGCCGATCTCTTGTAGTATTAATTAATTAGGATATCTTTTTCTTTTCATTTTCTTCACTTTTCTTCATTAAAGATTCCGCTTTTACTCTGTTCTTGGCTTCGGCCTTGACAGTTTGAACCGGAATCCCTTCACATTCGTTCCAGTCATGCTAGAGCAATGGCAGCAATCACTCAACAGGAGTATACACGCATGCTTTTAGAGTTGGATTGTTTGTGCATGGAGGTCACCGGGGTAAAGCAAGAGAACCAGCGATTGACTAGCAAGAATCAGCGGTTGATGGCAAAAAAGCATGAGCTTGCTAGGATCAAGGAGTGGCAGGATCAAGAGGGTCAAAAGCTAGTGCAGCAAGTGGCCGAACTCACACGCCAAATTCAATCGCTACAAGGCAAGCCTTCGAGCTCAGGTTCCTCTACAGCACCATGGGAATTAAAGGTTAGTCTGCCATAAAAGTTTGACGGTACGAGATCCCAGTTCTGTGGATTCATGAACTAGATTTGTTTGGTCATTCGGATGAACCCTAGTCATTATGCTGATGATCATTCAAAGGTGGGTCTAGTTAAACTACTACTCACTAGCACTGCTTGAGCCTGGTTTGCGCCTTTACTAGAAAAGAACTCACCGCTGTTGGACAACTTTGAATCGTTCGTTTCAGAATTTAAACATTGCTTTGGCGACATCGACAGTGTCCGAACGATAATTAACAAGATTCGTCGACTTCAGTAGGGTAATCGTCCTATGCATCAGAGTTTTACCTTTTGGCATGCAATGTGCCATGGGATGAGGAAGCTTTGATTGATCAATTTTGCCAAGGGCTTCGCAACGATGTTAAGGACCTTCTCTTAACTTTTCATGAGGACCAATAAGTCTCTCTGAAACTATTAGTCGTCCGTACGGTGCGACAATCAATTATTGAGTGCCGGTCAGAGCGACTCTAGGCATCCAGGAGGGAGTATACGTATGCCACAGCAATAGCATCACCACCGACAGTACCAATGGTAACCCATGCTCCTAGTCAAGTCCCAGTTAGAAGCCTAGTTCCCATGGAGTGTGATGTAGTCCAAGCTCGACGCTGAGGATCGTTGATAGCAGTTGAGAAGCAACGACGTAGGACGAACGGTTTATGCTTGTACTGCGGTTGTCCTGGTCACATCGCGATCAACTGCCCGAACAAGCCGAGGTGCATGGTCAACCATGTCCATCCCATGAATCCTCAACCTATTATGGTCAACCACGTTCGCCCTGAGAGTCCCAAGCCCTTGAGCCAAAGCAATAGTTTTAAAGTCCTTAGCAAGTTGAATAAGGAGTTAAACGAGTAAGTCTAGCTAAAGTAGGAGCTGTTTGGTTGGACCATCTCGAGCATAAGGAGTCCTTGCAACAACGAGCTTCATTCCGTCGTCTTGAGTTGGTAAGTCCTTTGCTACACAAGCTGAGCTTTGCATGGCAAGGGGTCACAAGGTCACAGCATCAACTCTATTGAACTCGGGAGCCAATGCTTGTTTTATGGATCGCACCTTTGCACATCGACACTCCATTTTCCTGAAGAAGTTTCTGTACCAAGTTCCTGTTTCAGTCGTGGATTCCTGGCCTATGGCATCACGTGCTGTTGTTGAGGAGTCTGAGCCCATCTAGGTGACCCTAAAAGATAGTTCCTGCAGGATTTCATTCAACATGATCAGCAGTCCTGAGTACCTAGTCATCCTTGGTATCCCATGGTTTGAGTTGCACAATCCGACCATTGACTGGCGCAAGCGGTGTTTCAGTTTGCCGAAGGAGGTAAAGGTTTCCAAATCTCCCAACCTAGCCTTGGAGTCCTTACGAGTTTGCACGATCTCGTTGGACAAATTCATTAAGGAGGGTAAACAAGATCCTTTATCAAATTTTGTTGTAGTTATCACCCAGTAGCTGAGTCCAACTCGAATAAGTCACCACTCCAGTTACCAACTAAGTACAGTGAGTTTGCTAACGTCTTCGACAAGGTCAAGGCTAGTAAGCTCCGAAACACCGACCATACGACTGTCCTATTGACTTGGTGGAGGGTGCTCACCCCCTTGGGGCCGATTTATGAACTTTCTCCAGTGGAGCTCGAGGTTTTGCAGGCATATATCGAGGAGAACCTTTCCAAGAGATTCATTCGACACTCCAAGTCTCCAGCCGATGCACTATCTTCTTTAAATAAAACATAAACATTTTAAATTATCTCTTATCGAACATGTACATTATATGCATGTACATATACACATGTATACCCCTTACCACTGATATCGAGCATTTTGGAGCGTCTTACTAGGGCCAAGTACTTCAGCAAGATTGACCTTTGAGGTGCATATAACTTAGTCAGGATTTGCCAGGGGACGAGTGAAAGACTACATTCCGCACGCGGTACGGACATTTCGAATACACGATGATGCTGTTTGGTCTCACCAATGCACCGGTTGTCTTTCAACATATGGCCAATGACATTTTTTGCAAATTCTTGGACATATTCGTGATCGTGTACCTTGACGACATTCTCATATATTCCAAGACATTAGAGGAGCACGAGGAACACGTTCGGCAAGTTCTGCAAAAGTTATGGGACCATAGCCTTTATGCCAAGCTGGAGAAGTGCAGTTTTGAGCAAGACCATGTGGAGTTCCTGGGGTACATCGTTTCGCCTGCAGAAGTTTCAATGGATCCTGCCAAGGTGAGGACTATGTTATATTGGCAGGTCCCTCGATATGTACAGGATGTTCAGTGTTTCCTCGGCTTTGACAATTTTTACCACAAGTTCATAAAGGACTACTCCAAAATCGTGTTGCCACTCACCACACTCACACAAAAGGACAAGTAGTTTGTGTGGACACAGGAGGCGGATGTTGCCTTCAAAACCCTAAAGCAGGCCTTCACCTTTGCTCCAATATTGGATCTTGACAAACCTTTTGTCATCAAGGCAGATGCATCAGACTTTGCACTTGGGAGCATCCTTTCTCAGGTCGGTGAAGATGATTAGCTTCACCCGGTAGCGTTTCACTCCCGCAAGTTTCTCGCACCGGAGATCAATTATGAGGTACATAATAAAAAACTTCTGGCTATTGTGGATTCGTTTGAAGAATGGAGGCATTTCCTAGAAGGTTCACCACACTAAGTAGTAATCTACAATGACCATAAGAACCTCATGTACTTCCAGTCAGCACAAGTTTTGAATCGTCGACAATTTCATTGGGCCCAGTTCTTAGCATAATTCAACTTTGTCATCACGTATCGACCAGGTTCACAGCAGGGTAAGCTGGATGCTCTATCCTGACAATCCTATTTGGCTCCTCATCTCAGTGATCCAGCATTTGACCAACAACGACAGGTTCTTTTGGGATCCGACCGTTTAAAAGTGATGGTTGCCGAGGTAACACCATCTCCAATGGATTCCAACATTTTGGACATGGTTCACATGATGCTACCAGCTGATGTCTTTGCTCAGGATGTTTTGAACCATATTGTTCCAAATCGCGCTTCGAGTTCCAACCCCAATTATGACCATGGCGACTATAGGTGGTTCGATGTTCGTGACATCTTGCTGTTCTACAACAAACTCCTGTATATACCAGAAGGTCCTTGCTGTCTTCAGGTATTACAGTCTTGCCATGATGCTGTTGTTGCCAGACATTTTGGAGCTCACAAGACACTCAAGCTTGTTACCCACAGTTATTGGTGGCCTCAACTTTGTAGGTATGTGGCTGATTTCATACGCACTTGTGATGTATGTTGCCGATCCAAGGTTCCTCGCCATCACCCATATGGTTTGCTCCAGCCATTGCCGGTTCCAAGTGTCCCGTGGAAGTCAATTTCCATAAATTTCATCACTGATCTCTCAAGTTCTAAAGGATTTGACTCAACATTAATTGTGGTGGATAGGTTTTCCAAGATGGCTCATTTCATCCCATGCACCAAATCCATCACAAGCGAGGAGATGGTTGATCTAGTGGTACAGGAGGTCTTTCAGTTACATAGCTTGCTAAAGAACATTGTTAGTGATCGTGGCCCTCAGTTTGCTGCCAAGTTTTGGAAGCAGTTGCTCGAACTCCTCCATATTCAGTGCAAGCTCTCCTCAGGTTACCATCCACAAACTGACGGTCAGACGGAGCATACCATCCAAACCATGGAGCAATATCTTCGGTGATTTAGCAACTACCAACAAGACAACTGGGTTGACCTTTTGCCCATTGCAGAGTTTGCATACAACAACTCAGTGCATACCTCAACAGGTCAGTTGCCATTCTTTGCAATCACTGGGCAACATTCCCACATCAATGTTCCTGTGAACCCATCAGCTGAAGCCCGTCTTGATCGCCTTCATCGGATTCACGAGGAGTTGGCTCATCACTTGCACCATGCCCAAGCTTCCCACAAAGCAGTTGCTGATCAACACCGCCGTCTTGCTCATGCTTTTCAAGTTGGCGACCGAGTTTGGCTCCTTCGACACAATCTCAAGACCATCAAGCCATGTGACAAGCTTGATTACCAATGCCTTAGACCATTTCTTATAATTGGTAAGATCAACAATGTCGCCTTTCGTTTTCAACTTCCCAGCACCATGAAGGTTCATCTGGTCTTTCATGTCTCTATTCTCGGACCATATACTCTGAATATTTTTGTCAACCGCACGGTACCACCACCACCACCAATCGAGCTTGATGGTACACCAGAGTACGAGGTTGCCACTATCTTGGCTTTTAAACTTCTTCATGGTAAGCTCTACTACCTCGCTGATTGGGTTGGTTATTCTCTAAGTGACCGTACTTGGGAGCCAGAGGAGAATCCTGCTCATGCTCAAGAGGCGATTGCCACTTTTCACCGCCAATACCCTGCCAAACCACATCAAGCTCATGCTATAGCTCGTGGAACTCATCGTCAAAGAGGGGGATGGTGTCATGAACCACCAGAATATACCGAGACAATGCTGATGCGATACTAGAATATGCCGATACCAAGTTGATGCTAATGATAGTATTGGAATATGCTAACATTAGAATATTCCTTTGGGATATTCCATGATCAAAAGCTGATGGTCCAGATTCAAATCCAGAACTAGTGGTCCAGATTCGATATGTATTAGTGGTCCAGATCCAAGTTCAGAACCGGAGGTCCAGATTCAGATCTACACCAATGGTCCATGGTCGCCAAGCTCTCATATATAAAGGAGGCTAGGGTTAGGTTTTCAGTATTCCGGTTCAACACCAGAAGTAGCATTAATTAATTAGTATATTTTTTTCCTTTTCATTTTCTTCACTTTTCTTCATTAAAGATTCTGCTTTTACTCTGTTCTTGGCTTTGGCCTTGACATTAAGTGCGGATTTGGGCAAACCAAGATTGATTTTTTGAGGCACTTGATCTCAAGTGAAAAGGTCTCAATAGATCCGAAGAAAGTTTGGGCCATGACTAATGGCCAGCAATGTCATTGATTGACAAAATTGATTTAGACCATGGTTTCACTATTCATGAATAGTAAAATCAAAATTTAGAGTTAAGTATATATATTATTATTATATATAATTAATAATTTAATACTATATATTCATAATGTTAAAGAATATAAGATTTAATTTATGTATTTTATATAATTGAAGATCATCAAAAATCATTATATATATTGAGCTAAATTTTTTGATTTAAACCATCTTAGGATTTTTAATGGTTTAGGTCATGGTCTAAATCAATTTTGTCAGCATTGAAAGATGTGCATAACGTTAGAGCATTTCTTAGTCTAATTAGTTATTATTGTAAATTTATTAAATATTATTTGAAGATAGTAGCCCCATTGATAAATTTCATGAAAAACATTTCGTGGCACTAGATTTTAAAGTGCCAACATGCGTTTGTCAAGCTCAAAGAGGCTATCTCTTATGGGCCTATTTTGCGGTTGCTGATTTTCAAAGATTTGTTTGAGGTGAAGTGTGATGAATCTAACTTTGCTGCAACAAGAGGGGCACCTGGTGACCTTCTTTTCTAAGTTGGATGCAACGCAAGTGTGGTGGCCTACTCATGAAAAAGAGATGCATGTTATTATTGCTTCCTTAGGACACTGGCATCATTATCTTGCAAGTCATGGCATTTTGGTTTAAACAAATAATGTAATTCTCAGATATTTTGAAAGGTAGCCAAAATTATCACTAAAATTGCAAGATGGCAACAGAAATTATCTCGATTTCAACTTGAAATTAAGCACAAAGCAAGAAAAGACAATGTCGTAGCTGATGCACTCAATAAACAAGCTCATTTATAATGTATCATGTCAATTTCAGTCTCGACTTTAGTCAATGAATTTGTGATGCATACCCTCAAGATGAGTTTGTTAAAAAGGCTTTGGCCCTGATAGTAAAGAGAAAACAAATTCATTAATTGCATAAAAATGATGATATTCCAACAGAGATAATCAAGTGAGCATATTTTGCAGTACATGATGGAATTCTTTATTATAAGGAAAAGCGACTCTATGTTTTAGAAGGATGCTGTTAAAGGAGCATCATGATGTTCCTTTGGCAAGACATGGTAGAAGATACAAAATGTTGACTCCATTGAAATGAGGGTTCTATTAGTCAAGAATGGTAGATGATGATATTAAAACATGTTCAACAATCACAGAAACAAGTTGGGAAATTGTAGTGCATATTGATTTCAAAACGGCCGTTCCAAAGTGGTATTTATCACAGGCTTACCAAAGTCTTATGGTTTTGATACTCTCATGGTGGTAGTTGATCATTTTCGAAGGTTACTCATTTCATTTCAACAATAGAGATGGTGAACACAAGACAAACGGCAAAGTTTTTCTTCCACAAATCATAAGAGTGGATGGTCTACCAAAAACAATGATCTTAAATTGGGATCCTTGGTTTATAAGCAAGTTTTGGGGAATATTATTCAGGCAATATAGTACAATGCTCAAGTTTAGTATAACTTACCATTTGCTAACAGATGGTCAAACGGAGAGAGTGAATTAACAAGTTGAGGATTATCTTAAGTGCTATGTTCATAGTGATCAACTCGATTGGGCTAACACTTAAATATGGTTAAGATATGTTATAATAACTTGACGCATTGGGTGTAGTCTAATGAAGGTGTTGACTAAGAATAAAGGTGATATTCTATGGAGCATGGTGTTGCTAAAAGATGATACCAATCAAGTTTCTTTTGTAGCAGAGTTCACTAAATAATTGCATCGTACATGAGAAGCTGCTCATCAAGCGATAACTACATCATAGGAAAGGTATTGTTAGTAATACGATAAGCATTGGTGTAATGTAGAATATCAGGTTAACGATATAGTATTGCTAAGTACTAGAAACCTGAAGATTCCAAGCTTTTAGCAACTCTATTGAGGAAGTTTTTTTGCACTATATAGGCACATATAAGGTGGTATAGCGAGTAGGGAATGTGGCTTATAAGTTAAATCTTCCTTAGGAGTTGGGAGTGATATACAATGTGTTCCATGTTAATTTGCTCGAACCATTCCACAAAGACAAGAAACATCCAGAGAGATATACTAACTTATAGCTGCCCCCTAAGCTAGTCAAGGAGGAGTTTATATTAAAAAAGAGGAACATTTGTAATAGCACTATCCCTCTTCCCTTATGCCAACTCGACAAAGGGCCAATTGGTGTTTATGAAAGGGCCCCTATACTATTCAGTTGGGTGACACATAATCTACCTGAGCTGATTATCTCCACCATGCAACAACTATGACACTGTTCATGGGTGGCAAAAATATAAGTTTGAATATCTTGTCAAATGAAGGGTTATCTGGCATGTGAGAACCATTGGAGAATCTATAAAACATGATGGAGTTGGTGAATAAGTTTGAAATGAAGTCTCAAATTGATTATAATGATGTTGAAGAATAAAGTGAGTTTTATTTCTTATTAACCTAAGGGCCGACAAATAATATTAACTAGAGGCCTTCAATATAAATTTTAATTAAAATAAAGAAATTAACTAATTTTTTGTTTGTGTTAGGTGATAGACTTTGCAACCATGCAAAGGTCCCCAAGTGACTTCATATTGCAAGTTGTGCCTCCGGCAGTTGAGTTAGCAACTCAATCAATATAATTTTGGAGTACTTAGCTTCATGTAATGCAAGGGGATTAATGTAGATTATGTGAATTTTTTGCTAACTTCGTATAAAGTGATTAGCATTAATTTTTTAGTTAATTTTTTTTAACCTAATCTAGTCTTGGAGTTATAGTTATCTATTAACGAGGACATTAACATTTTCAAATACAAAGAAAGTGTCATAGTTTTTTTTATGACTTTTACTTTTATTTTGAGAGTTGACTGTTATTACCTACCGAATTATGTTGACTAGTCCTAAATGTAGTAAAAATAAGCCCGTTTAATGCACTTGGGTATTTAATGATTATTTGGCCAGGTGTTGCTAGGTATTTACAGGAAACTCTAAGAAAAGCTAAAACTTACCTTTTAAAAAACCCTTCCCTTAAGTGTTTGTATTTTGATTAAGTCCCTATAGGTTTTCTGGTTGACTCTGGCAAGTTCAGTGTATCTGGATGGGTTAAGAACACTCATAGTATAATAGCACTATCTCTCTCCCCTTATGCCAACTCGACAAAGAGTCAATTGGTGTTTATATTTTGGTTAAGTCTCTATAGGTTTTCTGGTTGACTCTGGCGAGTTCAGTGTATCTGGATGGGTTAAGAACACTTATAGTATAATAGCACTATCTCTCTCCTCTTATGCCAACTTAACAAAGAGTTAATTGGTGTTTATGAGAGGGCCCCTATATTATTTAGTTAAGTGACCCACGATCTACCTGAGTTGAATGACTCCACTAAGCAACAATTGTGACACTCACGGCCCCTGTGTTATTTAACTAAGTGACTCATAATCTACTTGAGTCGAATGACTCCATTAGGTAACAACTATGACACTCACCACCCCTTTAAGAGAATGAATGCTCTCATTCATATACTCAAGGGTTGTTATTGTCACCTCCCACACTATTATGGTAGATCCATATACTCAAGGGTTGTTATTGTCACCTCCCACTCACTATTATGATAGATCTATTAATCAGTTTGATGAAACAAAGTACTCTTACATGTGATGCATGAGCTGCCATCCCAGTTCATTCTTGATGAAAATTGAACTTAAGTCAACTCCAATACCAAATGTAATAGCATTATCCCTCTCCCCTTATGCCAACTCGACAAAAGGCCAATTAATGTTTATGAGAGGGCCCCTATGCTATTTAATTATGTGACCCATAATCAACTTGAGTTGAATGACTCCACTAAGCAACAAATGTGACACCTAACCCCATGAGTGTAAGTTTAATTCCCAGAGTCTATCTCTTATTTTGCTAAGGCTAGTTTTCCATGCCAGTACACTTACACAACTAGCAAAACAGGGGATGGGAGGCAGGGGGGCTCCATGACATAATTTAAGTAGAGTATATGTAGTAAGAGTCCTTGTGTTCACAAGAGAGTCCATTATTCTCCTACCAGTGCAAGCTCTAAGCTTGTGTCATCAATGCATAACTGATATTGTGCCGCCCACAACTTCCAGACGATAGGAGTGCATCTCACCTTCTATTTAGCCTACTCTTATCATTGGCAAGGTGATTAGGTATGTCACATCCAAGGAATTAGCCAATTCCTTTCGTCTAATATAACTCGCTCAAAATCATGAAAGGCATTGCCCGAATTCACGTTCTGCAAGTTTAGTGGTTAAGGCTTTGCTCCAGCCATCTCATCCATGGCAAGCTAAGAACAATACTTATAACTTGGTTGGTTCATGCATCTTAAAATGAAGGTCAAAAGTGAGTATCCCCTGAATTTCAAGTTTCTTGTGATGGTTAATTTCTAGCATGCTTGCAATTTCTCTCTCTAATGAGTTGTTACAAAGTATTTATGGAGGAATAGGGGTCCTTGACTGGGGTGCAGAGATTGGTAGTGGATTGCAATTACCTAGCAAAACATCTAAAGTATAAACTTCAATAGTTTTAGAGTTGGCTCTTATAGCTAAAAGTGTTTTCTCAATGGTTAGGGACTCTCATTATCAAGTGTATGTGCTTAAGCCTATTAATAATGAGTACAAGAATTAAATGAGCAAGGATGTGTATGCACATTCAATTCTTTTACAAGCTTGTAAAACAATCGTGTATCTATATCTTCTAAAATAAGCACACTGCAAAACAATGTTGTACAAATATATGGCTCTTAAATAGTAGTTGAAATTCTTTATGTTGAAAGGCAATTGAATGTTTTGAAGTTTGTATAAGCTTATAAGGTACTAACTTTTATACACACATTGATACGTTTTATAAAACACTTGGTAATGCAAATATGTTTACTTTTAAAAGAATATTTTTGTTACAAGCAGTAAAATATAAAGTAGTAAATAAAATGCTGATGGAGTTTTTTCTTGTGGACGTTGTCACAAGATTGATTATTTTCAAGGTATATATCAAGGTATGCATATAAGTAGTTATTATAAATTAAATTGAATGAATGTTGAAGCGTGTAAGTGTTGATAAGGTAACCAGGCTTATATATAAAGCCACAGGCACATTCACTATGTAGTTAGAATAATCAATGATAAATCACTATTGTGCACTTTTAATCATCTTTGTTAAGAAAAAGAAAAAAATATATTGATTATAGAAAAGTCATGGAATGATATTGAAAGTAAAAGGTAACTATTGATTGAACTTATGATCATGTAAAAAAGCACATTATAATAGATTTACTTAAATTTATAAAAAAAATTAATTTAAAAAATTTTAAATTTAATTTAAGATTTAT